>WURT03361134.1:0-23779 GCA_009936505.3 Holothuria glaberrima | reverse complement strand
CGTATCCGGAAGGATGCGTAAAATTGACGTGACGTGACGTATACGCAACGCATACGCATCCTGTGTGGACAGGCCTTTATAGGGCAGCGGCCTTAAAATACCTTTTCTATCAGGAAAAGTGATAAAACAGATTCGAGAAGGGTTTTGACATCTCGTTTATTCACATGGAAGAGGAACAGGGACAGAATTCGTTCTTTGTAATTCTCTTTGAAACACTTAGGATGAGTCGTGAAATTAATTCTAAATTAATTAATTCTTCAAAGTAAAATTCTATCATTCATTTCTAGCAAAACAGACGAGTTACACTCTGCGAACGTAAGATGTGTCGGGTGTTACGGTACAGGTTATGGGCAGTGGTTTGCAAAGGGAGACCAGGAGGCACATGCCCCGCTCCCCAAGAAAGTTTGTCGTGCCTTTGTATGTCCTTAAATAAAAATTAAGTCGTTAAAATATAATTCGCGAACACAACATATACAACTGTTCTGCGAGGAGGACCATCTGTCATTTATAAGTCAATCGGAAAGATGAGGGTAAAATTGTCAAGAAGTGGTTTGGACCAATTTTTGTCGTGAACTTCGCGCGTATTGACTACAGTTAAGCAGGCCAAAGCTACCAGGGAGTATATGCCATAATTTTTTTTCTGACATCTGTATTCAAGACCCATGGAACCACCGCTGCCGTGATTGTTCCCCATTACCCTAAACTATTCTATGTTCGAGAACTGCTAAGATTTCTACTTTTGTTGGCTTTTTAACACTCACAAAAATAACATCTGAAGATCCTTTTCTCGTTACGTTGGTTAACGTTAAATATAAGTACCTTACACCAGCAAAGATAACTTTACTCGCCTCAGTTTTCACTGGAGAAGAATCACACACCTCACCAGGACCAAGGAGTGGTCATACATCCACGAAGGGGTAATTATGAATTTGCACAACGATAAGCCTTTCAGCACTGAATAACATAGCTTTCTGCTAGTTCTCACATAGACGATCTCAACAGACACTTGTCTTTTTCCCAAAATTTGTCCCTACCAAAACTGTGGAAAACCTCTTAATCCTAATTTTGTCATAAGTTCGTTGGTAGTTATATCATCACTGGTTCGTTTTGGACAACGTGAGTGGCACTTTTACTTCAATACAAACCTGAGAACTGGTTTGTTCTGGGCAACGTGAGTGGCATTCTTGCTTCAAAGTCAAATACATGCCAGAACATGATTTTTTGTACCTACCCCTGGATCATGAATCGTTATTCCAAGTCAGGCTATAGTCTGGTAAAAGTTTGATTTTTGTGGTCTGATTGTGCACATCCAGTCCTTTTTGAAATAGAAAAATAATGCTTAGTTTCAATAGCCACAATTTTATCAATACCTCAGAGCATCCACAAGCTTCGCTCCCTATCCCCCACCGGAGTGTTGCATCATGAACCTACTAGGGGCCTTATTTACAGCGGCTCCTGTCACCAACGTCCACAGGAGAGTATATCGCACTCGCACTTCACCGTTGCCTTTTGCAGAGTACTAAATGTCGGTGTGCCCTACTGGTGGAAAGCTGCCCCCTCCCCACTGAACTCACGTCGTATCTCTCCTCCAATGGTCATTGGGCAAGTTGCAAAGCCTTTTATTACTAAAACGCGAAAATGAAAATGGACAAAACACACTAGTGATACATTTTTGTACTTATATCTCAACTCAGTGGGAGAATTTTTCACATAATATCTCCATTTACTAAAACAAGACCATTGTAAAACAAACCTGTGTTGGTAAAATGTGTGTAAAATATATCTTTTTCAAACAGAATCCTGAATTATATCTAGATCTTTAAGGGCTAAACAATGGAAAAATTAAAAGGTATGCCAAACATCTGCTACTAAGGCACTAAAAAATATATATTGAATAACTTCTTCATATAAAGTCTATGTAGAATCCTATCATGCTTCGATTTGATATGTCTGCACGGACACTAGTGTTGATTATTCCAATTTCACTTTTGATCCTTTTTGAAACGTGTAGAGTGTTTCAACCTTCCCCCTATTGCTTGAGTCACCCCAATCTCACCTAAATTGTGTGGCCAACAAAGCGCCCTCAGATAGATAATATGGCTGAATGGATTGCCACACTTCCTTCAGCAGGGGAAAATTAGAAAACCGGTCATTTCCGTTGCAGAAGAAAGATATAAATGATTTCGGAAATTTTAATATAATAAAACACTTTTGATATATGAAGTAAAGCAATAACGACAACATTTTAACCATCGTCTTTTCCATCTGATTATTAATCCCTGAAAAAAAGTTTAAATACAGTTTCTATATTCCTAACCATTTTACACCCTCACATCATTGATTATCTCCTTAACAAATCCCACTGCGTTATCACATCGATAAGCTGTTAGTCCAGGTTAGGATACTTCAAAAGTAAATGGTAAAATGGTCATTTTGTTGTCGCCTGTGTAATGCCCTGTGACGATAGTAAATGTTCATTCTAATTTCCACACTTCTTCAAATACCCCAGAGCTTCAAACAATTTCGAAAACTGGCACTCACCTGCGTCAGTTGCCTCGCCCCCCCCCCGTCCCCTAAAGCAGCCACAGGGTACACACTCATGCCTGCATTACGCCATGGTGATGGTCGCTAAACAGACATTTATACTTGTGTTCTAAGCCTGACTGGTAACTATTCTTCATGACACTATAATTGTATTCATAGTTTCTTGCTCACATCAGTATGACTCTGGGTCACTAGAGTTAGAAACTAAACAATTGTTTATATGACTGCTAATATTACACCCTGATCAGCAGACATATGGAATTGAAACCGTTTTCTTTTAGTTAAGTACGGTGGAACTATTCCTCGGTGGAGTAGGAACTAGTAACTTAGAGTCAGAGTCTACATTAAGACAGACTTTTTATGTCGAGCAAACTTAATTTATCCTTAAATTTACGCACCTGTTGGTATTTGTTTGGCTGAAGTACCATAGTGAGGGTTACGTAGAGGAACTTGTTTTTGTTTTTCCTAAAACCAGTAGCTGATTATTTCAGAATTGTTTATGACAACTGATTCAAATCATGAGTACAAAGCAAAAACCAGTTGCACAGTATTCTTGAGCGTACACATCGCCTTGGTTCGTTAAGAATGAACACAAGAAGCATTTATTTCTTGTACTTGTATACCCCCACATTTCAAAAGATAAACCATTAATTTTAGGCATGGAAAAGACCAGAAATAGATTAAAGAAATCGAGAGCAAAGGAGATACAATGATTGAATTCAAATTAAGTCGAAGTATTATTGAAATGTGATGTCAGAGCCTTGGTTGACACTGAACAGACTTCATAAAAAGAATAGTAATTCTCTTACTTAATATTCGGTTTACCTTGATAAAAAATTGTTACCTTTGCTAGGCCAAATGTATCTAGGAACTTATGTTAAAGCAGAAATCAGGCGATACGGTTACCACCATAATATCTAAATGACCTTCATGTGAAGACATCTTCGGCCCAGGTAGGTTTAAGGATTCATCTTGAACGATAAATTAAGAAAGTCATTGAAATAATTCCAAAAAAGACTCCGTAGAACCTCTCAGCCCAATTTTGTCAAAATGGGTTTTTAGAGCTTTGTTCGAGCCTTTGTGCATTTCGTAGTGGCCCTTTATTCTGGTATTCCCGACTAGTTACCTGGCTTCAGAACCGACTATTTCCACGCGGCTTCTACGTGGGGGAAAGGATACTTTGACTCAGTGGCGGCGGAATTGGGGGGGGGCTTCGTGGGCTAAGCCCCCCAATGAAAAAAGTGAGGGGGCTAAAGGTATGTTTAGCCCCCCAAATATTTGCCAAGTGCAGACATGAGATCCATATTTCAAGGTTAGGTACATGTAGCTTAGAACACTCGGGAAGTGCCGTTTCCGGCCGTCTGAGGGGTTTGTAAAGCCAAAAATTTTCTTGTCCGCTCCGCGCCAAATGATGGTGGCGCTCCGCTTAGAAACATGTATTACCATTTTTATTAATTTTTTTTTCATTAATTGAGAAATTGCAGACATGAGATTCATATTTCAAGGCTGGGTACATGCAGCTTAAAACACTCGGGAAGTACCGTTTCCGGCCATCTGGAGGGTTTTTAAAGCCAAAAATTTTCTTGTACGCTCCGCGCCAACCGATGGTGGCGCTCCGTTTAGATAGTCTTCCTGGCACTCAGCCCCAAATATTTTTATCCGTTCCGCCGCGCCTGCTTTGACTTTGGCATGTAAGACCAAGATTTATCAAAAAAGAAATATTCTTCAATTGAAGAATGGGGAGCGAGTTTCAGCAGTGAATGCTTCAGGGGCGGTAACTATTACATCACAGGATGTCGCGCAAGTAAAAGTGACGGAATCAAGTGGATTACGTCAGGGGAAGTGACTAACAACGGCGAAGACACTTTGTGTACTTGTTCTACATTTATGTCAGTAACGAACGGTACTTTTCTCTCAAAATACATACGTCAGGCACGTATGATCAATCAGACAGGTGTCGAATTAACAGTCGGATTTACCCAGTAATCGAGGCAACCTGTAGGTTACGGGCCCCCGATATTTTGACTTTTAGGGGGCCCCAAAAATTTTCATAAACAAATCTGTCGGCACCTTTATAGCTTAGCTTTCCCATCTGCTTCCGGGCTTTAACCGAAATCCTTACCTTTCGTAATACAAAATATAGATTCTGCGGCACTTGTCTTGTAACGTTACTTGAAAGGAAAATTTCGTGAATCTTAATAACTGATGGACTGTGATGGTATGTACTAAGGAAGCTGTTATAAGACGTGTCATGTGGGTTATGAAGCATGATAAACTTATCAAAGGGTATAATATTGTATTAATGCGGGCACATGGCTTACACATGCACGTCCTAGGAGATTCGTACTTTTTCATATTTGCTGCAATACTTACATTGTTTCAATTACCAGGATCGATCTAATCGCATTATTTTTGGGACATTGTTAATAAAATACTCAAAAGGCGATCATTATTGCACTTAAGCCAGCGGGGAAAGTTCATTTCCGGCAATGGAGGAGATACTTTTAGCCCGAAAATCTAACTCAGTTTACGTGATAACCTAAGGTTACCCATCAATTAGATCAGTGCTTCTCAGTCAGGCCAAAGCTAGAAGCCTTAATTGGGGTAAACTGAAAGGAGGAATGAGGATGGGTGAGATTGTGTAAGAAGTTCTGGATTCCGATCAATGAATTGCCTACTGATTTGTTCATATTGACATGCACAATATGTTGGGTCAATGGCTAGTCGCTTGACACAATAATAAACGTTGACATGAACAGATGAAACGCATTTTGAGTACCTTAATTTCCACCAGCAAGAAATTAAGATCGGACAATCTTTTATTTTAAAATTTTCTAAGGGAAGGACCCACACTTCCGTCTCCGCCATTTTGAATAGTATGTGAGCCCTACTCATGTATGACTTATACTCATGGCCGTATGCAGCAGAGACAGTGCCACGGTGCACCCCCCCCCCCCGAAATATTTAAAGCAATTTTTTAACACAACGATCTGTCTAAATTTCCGAGGTTCTAAAATAAACAATTTTTAGAAGTAATTTCTAAGGCGCGGAAAGTTCCATTTCTGGCAATATGGGACAGACACGCAGCGTAAAGGGAGAGGGGTTGAGCAACCTCCCACTTCCTTGCGGGTGTTTTTCTTATTTTTCTCTATTTCCACTATTAACTCTTAAAATAGTCATTGTTCGGCGCGCTTCGCGGGCATCCATCCTGAGTACTACTTATCCCATCTTCACTTAATGTTGTAGCCACGAAAAAACTCAGAACAACCCAGTCTCTCCTCCTTCCTCAAGCCCTCTGCATCATCGGTTCCGGCCGACTGTTAGTCATAAAGTGTGAGGCTACATTTGCTTTAGGCAGTACTTCATTTCATCATTTTTCCGGAAAAACCGGCATCCCTCTTTCAAAGACTTCTCCCATTTAATCTTTAATCTCACAAATCCCATTGCAAACACCATTGTTCAAAACCGTGGATCCGCTCCAACATTTACATGAATATTAAGTGAATTGAATTTTCGCTCTCATTCTAGTTTGGGAAAGAAAGGGGTTGAGAAAAGCACATGTGTATTCTCGTATATTAATTTGGGGAAGAAGAGAGAAATTTTTCAACCAAGTAGGAAATTAAAAAAAAAAGGTTGACAAGCATTGGTGTAGTGCCGTCGGTGTTAAAAACTCCCATAAATACCATTCTTTTCCCTCTCGACAAACCTCCTAGCTCTGCGACTGAATCAGGAATGTATTCTGATTAGTTTAAATAGTTACACATTTCATTTTAAACTGTTTGCATTTGCATTAGCATGATTACGAGTAAATGATCCTCCGCCTAGAGGTAAACTTCACGGTATCAATTTTCTTGAGCATGTATACTCCGTATGCTGCGGCGACCATCAGAATGGCCTAGCGAGCTTTTACAGGCATACACTCCTCACCCCAAAGTATATTTTTAGTGTGGGGGTATCAAAATTTTCAGTTGGTGACTGATCAGCAAAGTTTGAAAATTCAAAAGATGCAGAGTGGCTCACATCCCACACAATGCAGAGAGAGAGCTTGGGTTACACATTATAGCCTTGTATGCTCACCAGGACATGGCCTAAAGCAATAAAATAGACTTGTGTCTGCACAAAGAGGAGCATTGCATATGGGAAGAGCTACAAGTCGCATAGTTGGGAGAATTGGAACTGTCTGGGATGACGAGATTTGCCCTTTAATGTGTTGGTTGATATAACGATTATTGTACTACCTAATGTAACAAAATGAAATGTGTCTGAGTTACCCCTCTTGAGGGGGGGGGGGATAAAAAATTTTAATCATGAAAGGTAGACAAGTCTTAAGCAAATTTAAAGACCTGCGAAGTGGCATTTCCGGCAACCTGCCGTTATCGGCTCTTTTGCCAAAAATTTCTTTGTAGGCTGCCAATGATGCTGGCACTCCGCTAAGATAGTGGTACATATTCAGTCCCACTACACATATAATGTCACCACACAAATGATTTTCAAAGGGGCCCGCTCATGTTATACGGTAGGTTACGGGCCCCACTGAGGGTAAATCCGGTTATGTCAGACGATCAAGCGTTGAACTCTCTACGAAATATGTGGTGTTTTCTGAAAACGCCTGTTTATATGGATTACTTGAGTAAGTGTGTGTCTCTAACTTCATTTCGGTAGATACTTCATACTTCGAAGTCTACCGGTAAAGAACTCCTAGATGATGAACTAGTTGGTATAAGTAGCATCGGTGTATTGGTAGAAATCGATTTTTCACCAACAGTATCATCGTTGCAATTAACTGGACTCTATTTTCCACGGTGCCGGAGGCGCACTTTTCTTCCCACGAGGATATGGGCAATAATACCAATGGACCAATCAATTTGTTGGAAATTGACCACGCCCCTTTTCCCCGAAATGCCAGTTTGTCTACACGTTTTGATAATTCTGACACCGGATTATGAAAGAACATGCCAAATATCTCTAGGATACCCTAACCTGTACTGTCACCCTAACCACTATTTAAATTGAAACAATTTTCAAAATTATCGAAAATTCGGATTTACCGATAACCTCGGAAAAGTGGTGTTTTCTTTAAGCCGGCTATGTTTATCATTTACTAAAGCCTTTTTTAAGATCCTCAGAAAATAGTTTGAATACGTCGATTTTTTGATGTACACTGGAAGTCAATTAAACTGATTTTCAAGTATACCGTCGAAGAAGGTACAAAATATTCTGTTAAAAGTACTTGCATTTTTGGTTTTAATGATGAGATAAAACATATGTATCCATGATTGCATGTGTGAGTTTGTAGGTATGTTACTCCGACACAGCTAATTAACACAAGACAAGAAGGTAATCTCTGACGATAAACAAGATTTCTGAAGAAAGGAGGCTTCGATACTTTTCAGTAAGTAGCATTTATGTATTAATAGGGGCGTAGCGAAGGTAAAATCTTTGGGGATGTAGAGATTATGTTTTGCCGACAGATCTGTTAATACGTAGCCCGAAAACGAACGCGAAGCGCGAGTGTTATCGGGTAGAGTCCAGAGTTACGCCTTAGAGCCCTTGGAGGGTTCAGAGGTAAAGCCCCAGTGGGGCCCCAGGGAGCGAAGCCCTCGGAAGCTCCGAGGTTTTAGCATATCTCTGGGTGAAAAAAATTTGGTTCATAATGCATCATCAAATGAAAAGATTCCCAAATATTATAAAGTATTAGGCTAGTCCTCTCGTAAGCGTTTGGGGTCCAGGGGCCGCCTTAGGGCCCTGGTGGGGGTCCAGGGGGCGAATCCCCCGGGAGCTCTGAGGTTTTAGCATATTTCTGGGTAAAAAATTAAATCTCAGGATAAGTATATTTTGGTTCATAATACATTATCCAATGCAAACGATTCCTTATAATTTTAGTGTGTTAGGCTATTCCCTCCGTCATGCCACTATCTGACTATACTTCAGGAGCGGAACCTGATATTCAGAATTAGAACATTATGCGTACAGCATTTGAACAATATGCGTTCAGCATTTAAACATTAAACGCGTCATGCGTTCGAATACGGTAAGTTCTCAAATAGGCGTTCGGCGTTCAAAAATGGAAAAAAAGTGTTCAGAATCTTAACTCTAGCGTTCAAAATATGCTTTGAACGCCAGGATGGGCCCTGTGTCTGTTACATTTTGGTGTTCAAAAGTGGAACGCCTGAGTTTGCGTTGAAGGGAAGACACGCGAGGTACGCATTATTTTTCCCCAGGATGTTTGTGGGTAAACCGGATCTTCTTAGGAATTTGCAAAATGCATTTGAAGCATAGGCGTAGGAAGCTGTTCGAGACTGGGAGCTGAATTTTGTTTTGGATTGCCGTCCCGGGGGACGGGTCTAAGGGGGTGCCCCCTCCCCTTTGGAAAATTTTTGGATATTTGAGGGTCCTTAGATGCAATTTGGTGCATCACTTTTGGAAAAATTTTCAGGTAAATTACTGCAAATTTTTGACATTTCTTATAGAAGAAACAAAAAAGGGGTTTTCGTTCTTGGGTCTAAGGGCGGAAGCATAGTTCCGCCCCCATAGCCCCCCGCTTACTACGCCTATGGTTTGAAGTCAAGGTTAGGGTTTAGCAAACGGGCTAAGGATACCCTCTCTATGGGTAATCGGGTGTTGCATATCCCATGGTGATGATAAAAGTTAGGAATGATGTCCAGAAAGTGTTTTTTCAAGAATGTCGTATGTCCCGAAATAGCGCGCCTATACGGAAGACTTTAATTCACTTTCTTTTCCGAGTTGCCGACGGAATCTGTCATTCGTCCAATTACACCGATGGCCGTTGATATAACCGTCACATGCATGATCAATTTTCCGCCGGGCCTTCAACTTAAATGGGCCAATTAGATGAAGAGCCGAAAATCGAAATAGTCGATAACAGACTGGCCGTGCGATTCTGTTCTCTCTTTCACTTTTTTCTTTCCATTCTCCGTCTTCCCTTTCATTCCCTCCTTCCCCTTTCCTTTCCCTTCTTCCCTCTTCTTTTCCTCCCCTCCTCTTTTCCTCTTCTTTTCCTTTCCCTCTCCCCTTTTTCGCCGACAGACCGAAAATTTGCCGACGGCGACCAAATATTGGGGGTGTGTGACACCCCCACACCTCCGCTCGCAACGGCCCTGTGTATTAAATTAAGTAAAAGAGCCTTGTTGTTTTATATTGTGGTCAAAGATCATCGGCGGTCACTGGAGGTCAAAATCTGAAAGTCTTGTTCACATGGTATCTCAAGGTTAAGAATGGACAATGTTTGTAAAAGAACTCTGTAATGTTCGGTAGTGGTCTATGGCCATCTTTGGTAACCGTAAGGTCAAACTCCAAAAGGTAATGTGAGGTCCCCCATAGGCCAAACTCAGAAAAGGTTGTTCCTACTTTTATTGAAGATATTCATACAGCGTTTTCAGCACGAATGATTAAGGGGCTTTACAAAAAACTCTAGATCAGTGTGAAGTGACATGCATGTTATAAATCAGGATTTAAAGGATCAAGAGTTGACGAATTACAACTTCTCACCTGCGAGGTTTGCACTCCGACTAGGTCGACTCGTCGAAGTAGTGCTATCAAAACAACTGATTCGGCAAGGCGCTTCCAGATTTTTGGCCATTTAGTTGAGTGTTCTCGGCCGTCTGAATAGGTACGGAACTAATATTTGGTGAGGATGTGAAACGTGTCAAGCAAATTTTACCTGTAAAAATTTCTGATGATCAATGGCTATAATTACTAGAAATTGTGATACCTTTGCTCGAAAATTAGTACATTCGTTGACATGTTGTTCATGCCAGATGTTTTTTCTTTCAGGAACAATCCAAATAACGGAAACGAATTTTTTGCCGGGGCTTTTCCCTCTTAACTTAGCTATTCCGGGTTGGAAAGAAAACTGAAATGATTTAAAACCTAGATTGGGTAAGCATTTGTGATATAGTTTGTTTGATTGAGAGTCGCTGCCACCTTGTTGTGTACACAAGGTTACGCGTATTGAGGACTGATCCAGGATAACTGTATACACAAATAGTACTTTTGTCCCCTAGACCTCCTGTTGTTTTAATCTCTTATTAGCGATCTCCTATTACAGGCATCAGCTGTTACCGGTGCAACAGAGTCAGTTGACCGGTTAAGTAGAATCTCTGTTATTTTAATTTGGATAAATTTACTTAAACATTATTATTATAACTAAATTATAAATAATGAATAAAAATAATCAATAAATTTCATATAAAGACTGACTATATTTTAGTGGCGTATCCAGGAGGGCCCAGCAGGTGACGCCCTCTACATTAAAAATGAGGAAAAATAAAAAAAGGCGAAAAGGGGAAGAAAAAATGAAGAAAAAAAAAGAAAAAGAAGGGCGAGAAAAGGAGAGACAAACAACAAAAAAATAGGAAACTGCTCTCTCTATATTTATCTATATATAAATAAATATATATATATATACATACATACACATATATATATATGTATATATATATATATATTTATATGAGTGATCAAATTCAATGATTAAAATTAAAATTAAAACTTACCCCTTTTGACTCATTTGCAAAGAGCAATAGCATTTTGCTGCGCACTTGATTGTTTGGAGGCAATAAACAGTTGCTTTATAGTCAAGTATATAAACTTGCTCCTGACTGTGGGCAACTAGACATCAAAGCTTTTTTCCCTGTCAAATCCCTTTGTGAGGATGCATTTGGTAAGGAAGAGGTTGCCCAGGTACCACACAAAGAGGTAGATAACGTTAAATGCAATGATCCCTAGCTATGGGATTTCCCAAGCGCTGAAGTTAATCAAATTGGATAAGCATAAATAAAAAGTTTTTCCGATGTATCTTCTGCTAGTATACCTCCCGGATCTTTTTATCGTAAGCTTCATAATAATGCTTGTGTAATGTTTTTAAAGGATGTTTTCTCACGGAATGCACTCTATATTAATTTTACCTAGCTTCGTTACCTTTTACTATCTGCTACCAATGGCGACGGCACGTGGAGCATGGGGGCACGTGCCACCCAATTGATTTCCGAAAGTTTTCTCAAAAATTTTTAAATGAGCCTCAAGGGCGTTTAAGCTGTAGGGGGTATGGTGAGGTGTGTTTCTGACTGAATGATGAATCTGTTTTAATCATTTTTTATCCACAAGTCGTACCCAAACTATCAAAATTTTCGCAAATCCTTCTGAAAGTGCCACAATTTACGCACTTTCCGCCCCTTTACAGCCTCACCACATGTCTGTGTTTACTATCAATACCGTCTCAAAAGTACTCGCATTATTTAATGGTGTAAGTCCTACAATTAAGTAGATTATTATTGTGCATAGGAGTCAATATGGAGGATCACAGCATTGCAAGACTGCAAAGTAGTGGAAATCAGGGACAGACAAATTTTATGAAATAGCTTATAAGAATTAATAGACTGACGACTTTAATTGGCGGATGCATTTTTCTAGGACTTAAAAACGTCTCAGAGCAAAATCTGCAGCAACTTTTGCTTTGGAAATGTTTTCTAATGCAAAATTTCGGCCCGCTTTACGCGCATTCTTCACGGCACTCACTCTATATGTTAAAACCATTACTGGGACAATAATATATTATTTTGACCAAAACACTTGTCCGAAAATGTTCATCTCCGACCGCTGTAGGAACGCAGCATCAAAAGAGAATCTTAGAGTAATCTAATATCATGAGTGGTATAAACGGCATGTATTTGTCGTTACTTTTTTTATAACGAGTGCCGTGCCGCAGTCAAAACATTCTTAAATAATTCATACATCTAAGCATGTATTCCATTGAAAGATTTGCCAAAGGTACCACCATTTTGCATTTAAGCCACCTTATCTAGACAAGGATTTTTCAAAAGGCGGAGTTATGACCCCTCCACATAGATAACACACCTTTCTTTTTCAGTCAAACAAAAATAACAATTTACTAAATTGTGAGTTTTCCAATATAAAATCAAATAGAAAATTTGTCAAAGATAGCACTGTTTTGCATCTAAGCCATCGTAAATGGACAAAAATTTCTCTCTCCCTTAGACCCCTCCCCTGGACATCACCTGCACAAGGTGACAAAGGAAAGATTTGCTCCGGGTGCAAAATTCCACCGATGCGAATATGCACAATTTACATCAACGTTCTGGGTTAATCTGTGGTGGGCTTAGGGCATCATGATCTGTAGTGCCCCCCCCCCATCACCAATCTCTGCCGGTATTATATCGATGATCCCCCGAGGCTGGGTTGCGTCTTCTTGCTGGCATATTCAAGTGTAATAACGTCTTTATTTTGGAAAGAAAATTGTGCCCTGTGTTTAATGTGGTATTTTCGGCCCAGTATCATAATGTTCTGAGAATTGTCAGTGACACCGATACGGTACTGTTCATTTAATTTTAACAATTTGACAATTGATAGTTGTATAGCTTACAAGTGTTTGACCTCTTTAATGTATGAAACAAATGCGTAACTATTCATTCATTAATTTATGCATTCTCACTGAGTTGATTGATCTGAAGAAACGCCATTGAAAAAAGTTGGTCAACTTGTCCGCCTTAATGTATTGCAGGAGCGATCATCGCAAAAATAAAAAGAGCAAAAATGTATCCTTAATATTTACAAAACTTTACACCAAATTTCGTCTAAGGACCATCAAGTATTAAAGCATTTTCTAAAGGGGAGTGGAATACCGCCTCCAATCACATCCATCCCCCAAGACGGCGGTCCCAAACAACGTTCAGCCCCCACCAAGTCGAGAAAACAGCTTTTTACGCCTTTGAAACAAACATTAAAAACAGCTCAAAAAGTAATTTGAAATCCACACTATTCTCTCACAAATGTAATTTACAGTATAAAACTTTCTCCCAACGGGTGCGTTGACGCCCCCCGGGGGCGTTTGATCAACTCAGGGGGCGATGAACGCTAAGAGGGCGGCAGAGGGGAGTTTTGACAAAATGAGAAATTTAGCTTAAACCTGGTCTTTACCATGTTCCAAATTTAATTTCCCTTAAAAAGACGTAAAATGAACTCAACAAGTCGTGTGGTGTAACAATCCCTCCTTGGATGCGATACAAGTTTATGAATTATTTTAATGCCAGATGCCAGGAAACGGCATCTAACATTGTTTAATATAAAAATTTCCAAGCGGGGACCCTCGTATTTACATCAGTGCCAATGAGAACTGTAAGGATAGCAAAAATTATCCCATCACTTTTTCCTCGAAATTGTAGTTTTTTTTCTTTGCTAACGATAGACATGACATACTGAAGAGACAGTTGCAAATTACTGTGACACTATAGATATAACAATTTTCAATGTACAGTACTATAAAGGTAAACTTTCAAATGTTTTCAAAAATGCAAGTTTTAGGTGAGCTAATTTTGTCTTTCTCATTATAATGACCTAAAGGGCAGCTTGAGTGGCCAGGGCAGTAGCCTGTGGGGGGGGGGGGCAAGGGAGGCAGCTGTACCCTGAGATTTCCAAACCCTAACTGAAAAAATTGCCTACTTAAAAAAATACCGAAAATACTAAAAACTACATCCTCCTGATTATGTTTTTAAGGTCATCAGAACCTAGGAAATCGCGAATCGCCTACAGGTTTCCTTTTTCCAAAACTTTCCCCAGGAGGTACCCAGATCCCGCCGCAGACAGGTTCTTATGTGGACAACACGCACAAACGAATGAACAACCTTCCTCATACATGCTGCACACAACACAGATGAAGACTATTCGTTAAAGAATTTTAGTACCCATTCTCACTCGGTGTCTGGCACAGCATGCCAATATAAAATAAAGCCAAATGATAACCTTTAATTTCATGCTGAATTAATTAACTTGTATTAGTACCTTTTAGTCAGTTTTAGTCATGTATTGTCTTACGAAGGGATTTCGCCGAATAAATTTTTCCAGTTAAGCTTTTCTTCTCAAAGTCTTGGTTTCTAAAGAATGAAGTCTCAAAAAGTGTTTAGATGTAGCTTTGGAAGTCCAGAAGGCTGTATTCATTTTGCACCAATCTGGGAGGCATTTTCGAAGGGCTATGCTACACACCACCCGTCAAACAAAAATAAAATCATTAAATGTGCACTAAATAATGCGAATTTCTAAACACATAATCAGTTCAAAGCTTTGCCAAAGACATCAATTTCCACCTATAAAGAGATCTTACGAAGATCTCTGTCAAGGCAGCAATTTGGTGACAAAGCCAAAGAAAGGATTCACTTGGGTGCCAACTATCAAAGCTACGCCACTGGACACTGTCATGAAGTGCCCTCTTTGATATTGCGGCCTGGTGCACGGTAGCAGAAGTCTTTCAATGCATCATGCGACCAAATATCATGTTTCTTCGAGTTGTTAAATAACAACTCCCTGCTTCTTCCACTCACTCACCTTGCAGCATCAAAGAAGAGGCCATCCATTATTAACTATTTTAAATACAAACTCGTCTAAGGTGAATTTTTGTAATTTCTTTAGAGCGCAGTTATAAGGTTATTAGATAATGGGAAGATGCAGCGCATTATTCTTAACTTGACAATTTCCCCCATTTGAGGATCTTGGGAAGAGGGGACTACACACACTTTAACATGGGGTTTTGTTTTCATCGTTTCATCAGGGAGTTGTTATTCTGATAACAACTCCCTGGTTTCATGCATAGCAATGCCATGTTATAGACCGGTAGTGGGAGGGGGCATTTGCCCAGTCCACTTTGCTGAAAGGGGCGTTGAGCTGAAAAAGGATGGGAACCACTGGTTTAAATGCAACTTAAAATGCCCAAGAAGTGCCATTTCCTGGAAACTAAGAGGTATTTTTTATTCGTGCCGACTCATGGTGGTGGCGCTCCGCTTAGACAGTATAGGGGCATATTATGTGTCATTCTCAAACATTTGTGTTTGATTCTGTGTATTCTTGCAGCTTGTTTAAGGCAATTTCTGACGAAGGACTTACTGGAGAGTACGGTACATTATTGTTTTAACTAGTGAGTACATTTTTTGTGGTTGTTTAAAAATACAGTTTGAATTCTGACTAAATAAAAGATGGAAATGCAAATGCTTTAGATATACAGTCGGCGTGTTTATACAGGTGTTCGTGTCTTTTCTGTCTGTTCCTTTAATTTCTTTTGATATTTTGGCGGCTCTAACGCCACTGACACACGCCTGTCAATATTGAATGACTTACTGATTTCCCCTTTTGCCAACCATATTGACCGGAAGTTCGTTGCTTAAGCACTCTACATCTCCTGTCTATTAAAAAATTAAATCGGGACGAAGCTAGCAACTTGAACCTTTAGACGTGAACGAAGTCCATGTAAAATATTCCGAGAAAAGGAAAAATTTTACGATTAAAGGTCACAACAATAACAAATTAGACTTTTAATGTTGAGGGCTCATGATTCACCTCATATGAGAGAGTTTAAGATTTCCTCATTTTCGTTATTTTTATTCTTTTTTTTTCATTCCTTTTTTTCCCAACCAAGGTAGCCCACGTCTCAACAACCCCTGGATAAGCCCTTAAATATGAGCTCCCTGCCTGAAATATTTGTAGTGATTAGTTCTACTTACAGCCCTGCATACAGTAAGCCTTCAGACCTATTGTCCAGGCTACGGTCGGCACATAGGCTATAGCCTAGCTAGACCTACTCTAGTTAAGTTTTAATTATATTGCAAGCACCAGACTATTATTGTTAGAATGGCGTCTCTCAAAAACGAGTACCTGGGCAAAAATGCTAGCTTAGGTCTGCTCCGGATACTTCCCTTGTTACACTACTTAATATACTTTTATAAGCTCTGAGTTTAATGGTCCTCTTATTAGTTGCCATTACCACAACAATTTTGCCTTCATTTCTCCATTTTCATATTTGTTCTATATTAAAGGTAGAATAAAGGACGCAGAATATACTATTCTTCTCCAGACGGCTCTACTCTCTAGACATCCTTCTTTTGTTCCCTCCTGCATTTTCCGCTGGATAAATTAGATATTGCCTACTGTAAGGCAAACTAGATGGTGACTACTGCACTATGACCATCGTTTGGTCAAGTTAATGACTTAAAGAACAGTGCACGCATAAGGTTGTTAATCCCGTCATACTTGTATATCACAATCTAATCGAATTAATCAATTGATCACTTTCAACTAACCTAATCCTAACCCGTTGGGTACCCTCTTTTACTTAAAATTTCCTAGCACAATCTGTCAATACAAACCAAAGCTCTGTGCGCAAAAAAGAGTTGCATGTGCGACGTCTTTTTCACGTTGTAAAAATGACTTTTCTATAACGTTTTGTAGTCTTTAAAGAGTCCGCTTTCCATAGGTACGGTATTTAGGTGCGTGTTTCGTCGGGTGAGGGTGAGGGGAGTGTTCCTGCACTATAGAATTATTTAACGAAACTATGGAGCATAAACAACGAAAATATACAACGTGGCCGAACAAATTTGGATTAATATTGAAGCACCCTCCCTCCAAGAGAGAAAAAAATTAGGTATAGTTTACCATTGAGGCCCTTCCTGCGCCAACCTCAGGTAAAGGATCTGAGAGGAGTTTCACCTCGTAGAGCATTGTAACCCAAGACTAATGGGAGTATTGCCGATTTGTATTGAAACCATTTGCCATCTTTCACTATAGATCTGTGCATGGGGCTTCAAAGGGGAACTTTTGACTATTCAGGGGCTTTTTCTATCATTCCCTGGCCAAATGGGATTTTGTTTTGTGTAAGTGTTTGATGTAGATAGGATATCAAGAACTGAGAATATTGATGATTGTCAATCATACCAAAGGATGCATTGGAGATTTAATCGTAGAGGTAATATCGCCGCGGCTTGGGAAAATTTGTCTATTTAACATTTTCAGGCATTCTGTATTCAAATTGTTCTTTATTATATATTATTATATATTGTTTTAATACTTGCATATTGTCAATTTTTAGTTTGTTCATAATATTCATGATCATAACCAAAGAAAACTATTTTTTAGTACTTATCAAGGTTGTCAGACGTAGATGCGAGCAAAGTATCAAACAGTCGACATAATTCCAACAACCCCTTTCCAGCCTCAGAGCGTCTCCTCGTTTTCCACTCAGAAAAACTAAGTAAGCCAAAGCCTCATCTAAAATTTAGTCCTTCCTGATGTAATACTGAGCTGTATGGAAACCATCAAGTCTCATCAAGGCAAGTTTTTTTTTCTTTTAAAAAAAAGTCATTTTTCAAAAATAGAATCAAATTGACAAAACTTAAGGTAACGGTCATCAAAACAGTAGGAACAATCACACCACGTTTTTTAATAACATTAACCAGTAAACCCAAAGGTCTAATGATTTCTTACCGTTAGAAAATGCTCTGTCGCACAGAGGTTAATCCCTCAAAGTTTCCCTTCCTGAGATGTCATGATAATGTGACCTCTGGTGACCTCGCATGTCTATTGACCTTAACCAAAAAAGTGAAGATCTTGGAAACGACATAAAATATAAATTCCCTCACAGTTTTATAAAAGGTTTTAAGTGTATGAAATGTTTTGACCTCAAGTAACTTTGGCTACAACCAAAAATAATTGGATTATTGAACTCAATTTGGGGGCAGCCACATACCAAATACAAGAACAGTCAAGGCTACCCTTTTTCATCTTCTATGTCCACGAGGTTTTCACCATTCGACCTCTGGTGGCTGCAAATGAACTTTTACCTCCACCAAAAACAAAGTATGAAAAGCATTCATAATTTCTTAGTTGAAATAGGCCTACAGTATTTCAAAGGTTTTCAGTTTTTACCTCTGTGACCCCTAATGACCTCTAAAAGTCCATGAAAAAACAGGATTCTTCATCTGAATGTAAAAATCCTATATACTTTCTATGATAAGTAACAGGAGACAAACTAAAACTGAATACCAAAATGTTAAAAAATAAATGCTAACACGTGATTCCTACTATGGCCGTGAGAAAAGAGAATAGAAAACCGAAACTTTTAAACTACACCATCAACGTACTTTAATTGTAAAATGTTTTTAATTATAATAACTAAAGGTCACAACCTGCTTCAGGTTAGTCCAATATTAGGTAAAAAAAATGCAATTACTTATGTATTTATGGTTGTAGAATGTATCTTATTCATTAAAATTATATCCTTGGAATGGTAAAAACTTTCAGCATTTTCGTTGGCCTTGAGATATCGTATTTATGAACAGTTTACAAGGCTACGTAGTTTCACGTCTGGTGACCTCAGATGACCTTGAACCTCCACCAAACCAAAAGGGATCTTTCTCTTAATATGTCAAAACTCATGCCAAGTCTGAATTTGTTAGTTAGTTAAATGAGGCTTTACGGCTCAGTTGCTAACCAAATGGTTAAATCTGGCCGGCTACGACCTTTTTTTTCTAGGTGTGGCACACTGGCTTGTTTTTCCTACTCCATTGCTTATGCTGAGCACCAAGCACAATGGCAGTAGGTTCCATTTTTAAAGTCTTTGGTATGACCCGGCCAGGATTCGAACCCCCGACCTTCAGGCTGCAAGTCGGATGCTCTAACCACTTCACCAATGCAGTTAGTCTGAAACATATTAAGGCACTCCTAGTTTGAAATACAGTGTTTACAATTTTGTTTCGTTTTTACCTCCGGTGACCTCAAGTGAGCTTTGACCTCCTTAAAAGTGAAAGAAGAGAGAAAGAGCGAAATAATAATATCTATCATTGCTTTTTTGAAATGATGTGCTTTTAGGGGTTTTCATAGTGTAAACTCTGGTGACCTCAGATGACCTTTCCCCTCCACCAAAAACAAGAAAGTTCTTTCAGATCTTAATATGAACACTTTATATAAAAATGTATTATAAGCATCTAACATCTCTACCTTGAAATAACGTAAGCATAAGGTATTTGATTATTTTACCCCTGGTGACCTGGAAGGACCTTTGACCTTTCCTAAAAACAGTAGCTTTTTTCACTAAATACGACAAATCTATATGTCTAGTGTGAAAACGATCCATATTTCGTATCTTCTGTTAACGTGTTTACACGTAATTTTTCTGGACCTCGTCCCCTCTCCCCGTGACATCAGGATAACCTTTGCACTTGGCCAAAAACAATAGGGTTCATAAACTGACCATTAGGTATCAAAACACTAAGTATGGAATGTACCTGTGCTTTCTCCTTTGAGCTATTTTGTTAACAATTCTTTACGTTTTTGACCTCTGTTGACCTCAAATGACCTTTGACCTCCATTAAAACCTATAGGGTTTTTCTTGTTAAAATTTTCTACGCACTAAGTATGAAAAGTACCCATAACTGCTATCTTGAGATATCGCGCTTACAAGCTAAGCGTCACAAACACACGCATACATTAAGTGGCCAGCGTGATAGCATAGAATAAGGTATTTCGGAATGAACATAAGGAGCGCAGATCAAAGGTCAAATGAGGGGAAACTGCAGGGAACGGACGAACTTTTTTCCACCACCACTGTGGAGCTAGAGGCTATATACAACCAATGAGAGCCGCTACGCAGACACTCGGCTGATAGCGGGATGTAAACATACAAAAATTACATGTACGTACGAAGGCACGCGATAAGCATTTACATTGTATGATTGTACAAGGCGTACAGCACGTACATTATGCAGACTAGACAAGAACTTAACTTATAGTACTGCATGCATGTATATATGTAGCCAGCTAGCTGCAACTCGTAAGCCCCACAGTACTCAAGATGGTTACGTTATCGATGCAGTTTAGCTAACATTGTCATTCGGCTTACAAAATTTAGGCTATTGAGATTTAGGCCTATGGAAGATGGTGATGTATCTACAGATTTCATTCTATAATGACGAGTCGAGAAAACTAGGACTTAAACTAGTCTCTTTTTGAAAGGGTTAACTAGCTTGTCGCTCTAACGTTAATAGTGTTTGCCACACTGAAAATGCCCGAACTCTAAAATCTAACGTTAGGATTACAACAAATTTCCATTTAGAATTGAAGAAATATGAGTGATTATGGTCACTCGAAAAAATATTTTAAAGGAAATAATCTACGATTTCCCTCACTAACCATGTAGGCTATCCAGTATCCTTGATAAAGTTCGTTAGCGTCACCTGGCCCACACCGTCTAGAGTGCATGCAGTAAAGATAATCCATAGTACTAGTAGCAGTACTAAACAGTATGCTGACTCATATGTACTGATCGATCACACTATATGCACTGTAGCTAGTCGCCCAAGCACTGTATGTATATGTAGTACTGACGCGCGTGCATATACGCATGCCGGATTATCTGCCGTCTAGTACTCTGCATGTAACTAAGTTGTGCATGATATACCTACCCTGCACTGAATGACCGTACCGGCGTACGTGCGAGTAATAGTACGTACGCTACGGTGACTATGGAGAAGACATTCCACATATGTCTGCTAACAATTCCATGAATTGAAAGAAAACTTCCTGAAAAGGCAATAAGTTTGATTCATTTTGGACAATGTTCCAATTTTTACGAGTTTTCAAAAAGATTTTATATCACTAAAAGTTCCTTTAACATCTCAAAGCATCTCTAAAGCTACTAGAATCCACTAAGTTTCTTTTTACGAAAAGGAGATTTCCATGAAGGTAGAAATATTAAACACTACTGAAACAGTGAAAACCCCTCATTTGACCTTATTTAAAAGGTCATTGCGCCTGCGCTGTAGGTAATTCCGGACTACCTTATTCGTTTCGACTTCGGCAAGGAATAAGCCAGAAAGCTCAAAGACTAAGTGATTCCTTGCCAAAACGGGTGCTTTGTTACACTGAGGTTCATCCCTCAACGTTGTACCCATTAACTACATCAATTTTAACGATTTTTTACAATTCGACTGCTGCTGACCTCACCTTGCTTTTGAACCTCACCAAAAGATGAATAACAAAAAGTAAAAACATTTTTAGAGAAGAATTCCGACCCTGGCCGGCCCCCGGCACTAATCCATTGCGTCATCAAAGAACTCCTTAAGTGTATGATATTTCTGATCACTTTGCTATAGTCATAACATCCTCACACGTATTCTTAATTAAGTAATTCAAATTTCAATTGTTACTGACACAGGTAAACGTGTGGAAAATGTTCTCTATGACTTTATCTTTGAAATCAGCCCTAGCTTTTAGTTGGTCACGAAAAGCCGGACACCCTTTTTGAGGTACCGCCCACTGCCTTTTTACTTTACGAGGTTTCCGAAGTTTCACCTCTCATGACCTTATATGACCTTAAACCTCCAACAAACTGCCCATAGTGTTCCCTTTCTCTTAAAGTAACACATCTACACACCAAGTATGAAACGTATTCATCATCCCTGTCTTAAAATATCGTGCTTGTTCAAGGTTTTAAGTTTTTGACCTCTGATGACCTCAAATGACCTCTGACCTCCACTGAAACCAATAGCTTTCTTCCTCTTAATACGATAAAGGTATATACCAAGTATGAAAATAGTCCATCATTGGTATCTTGAGATATCGTGTTTACAAGACAGATTTCAAGAATTTCGTATTTAAACATCCAGTGACCTCAGATAACCTTTGACCTCTACAAAAACCCATCCGATTCATCTTCTGACTATAACGCATTATCATGCTAAGTATGAAAATCATCCAGATTTTCTACCTTAAGATATCATGTTTACAAGGTTTTCCGTTTTTTACCTCTGGCACCCTCACATGACCTTTGACCTCCACCAAAAATGATAGGGATCTTCCTCTTAATATGATAATTCTGTTTTAAGTTTAAATTATCCATCTTTGTTATCTTGAGATATCGTGTTTACAAGCTAATCGTCACAAACACACACGCACATACATACACACACTCGCATGATTGCATAGATCTCTTTCGCCTTTGACAAAGAATCAACAAGGACGTGTTGCAACTGTTCTTCAACAAATAAAAGTACGAAAACATTTCCTGATCTTAAAATTATAAAAACAACGTTAATGAAACGAGCTGTTTCCTAGCATATGCTTTATGACTTTTAAAGTCTATTGTTGACTTAGCTCGGAACTATTACGACATTATTTGGAAAACAGGGAAAAGTATAAATTTTCCCACAATTGTACCATATGCGATGTGTTCCTCGAGTCGTGTAAAGCCAGCCTAGTTCAACGGTAGAGGTTCTAAATAAATAACTTGTTGTACCATGGATTTCTCTTCAATAAGTCTTTCTATATCTTTGATATGGCTTTACCGTATTTACATGTCTTCACCGGAGCCAGTGGTGACGTTGCATTTTTACAGGTCCACAGTGTTCAAACTGAGCGTCAAAGAGTACGTGAATGTCAATGGAAAGGGAAACACAACAGTTGGGTGTGATGTGAGCAACCTTTTCTCTCTCTCGACCGGCTTAATCAAGCTGTCGTCTGGAAACACTACTTTGAAGGAGTCTTCTTTGTTGAAACTGCCTTTAACTTGGAGAGGTATCTTATCCGCTCCTTCTCATTTGTTTTGCACAGCTATGTTGTGGAAAGAAACCAATCTCAGTGGCATTACAAATTCATGGAACTTTAGTATTACGTCCACCGTGCGTCTTACCACATTGGACTTCCATTCATCAAAAAGTGGTAATTTTTGTCTTCCTGGAGAGGATAGTGGCAAGTTTATGCAAAACGAGGTTGTTCCAATACTTTGTTCATCAGACAAAGTTAACCCAAAATGGGCAAATAATGTTGACCTCTTGACAAATCCAGAATGGTTTTTTTACAACAAAGCTTTAGGTCGACGCGTGATTCAGAACTTCGTACGATTGACTGAGCCATTAAGTGGTAAGGAGGCAACTTGCACCAAACGTAACGACGATACCCACTTATTATGTAAAATACAGCTTGCTTCGCTTAAAAGTGAACATGATGTAGTGAAAATCGACATTGACCCAGTGACTATCCCGAAAGACGCGTCACCAGCACCTCTTCGATTCACCTGCAATACCAGTGTATCAACCGAACGAATCAATTGGAGAGCAGATACTAGTTGGGGGAATATTCTTGAGCTTAGTACTGAGTTTGTGCCAAGATGGAATTTTTCGATATTCCACCATCTCTCTACGTCAGAGTTAATTTTACCGTCTGAAATAAACAACCTAATAGCTGTATCGTGCTGGACCGATCGGGCAGGCTCTGTTGTCAGGGCTGTAGCCTCAAATCAGTCGGAAACCCATGAAATAATTAGTACGCAATACCATCTTAACATGCAAACGTTATCAGCTACGTCACCTTTTTATTTCATTATTACAGTGAGTCTGGCTGTGGCATGCGTCACACTGTTGTGTGCAATTATTTTCATACTTCG
>WURT03361023.1:0-23780 GCA_009936505.3 Holothuria glaberrima | reverse complement strand
TGAATTGCCTACCAGAGATTACTGCAATCTGCGACGCTGCAGGGCTAGCCATAGGTCTAGATATGCTTTAATAAGCTTGTAATAAGCTACGTAGTAAATGATAAGTAGTGCCTACAGTTAGTTACTAGTTAGGATAGTGAACGTGAGGCCTATACACACACGATAACTTAATTGCTATGTGCGTGCACCTTGCGGTGCTAAACAATGCAAGTGAACGTGTTTAGATTGAATGAGGCCGAAGCGAATAACTGTAGAAGGCCTGAAGTGTAATCTGCAATGCTAAGTACCCTACGGAACCTGTTGTTCTATCTTCCTGAAAATGTTGTCTCCAAATGTCTACTTGGTGTGGAGAGACTATACTCAGTCTCTGCTGAGCGTGACCCAATGCTGCAGCGAAGCTCGTAGTGTAATCTGCAGCATGTAGCGCAACCTGGCATGGTGTACATGTATACACGTAGTGAGTTGTATGTGCGCCTCTCTCAGCAGTACGTACGTAGACTGACCTAATCAACATAATATATGCAAGAATGCTTGGATGGAATGCAGAGGAAAAGTATATTCAGGAATGAGGTCGCTACATATCAAGCATGAACGAATGCGAATAAATGTAGATGGATGCAGGTTTGGGATTTATTTTACCAATGCCCTTTATTTACATAAGTCAACTAGAACCTACAAGTATAACCCTTCATTCATTTACTGTTTATTCCACAAACTATAATCATGTCCTCAATCCTGCTTTATGATTATTGTTCATTCCCTATGACCAGCAAGCTGAGCACTGGTTCCTCTGTATTGGTAACTTCTTTCTTTGCCAGAGTTCTATGCATGGGCTACTTACCCAGGGGTATATTCTGCAGCAGTACTGAGGGCATTTGGCCCATTTTCTAAAATGCACCCTTTCATCCAAAGGTTCTGCATCTTTCCTAAAAGGTTGAAAGGTGCAAATCCTTTGATCGACCACCCATTATTCACTGTACGTGTTAACAACTTTCAACATTGACCTTACATCGGCTTAATCTTTTGTGGAGGGACGCGGTAAGCATTACTTGAACACCTCTTATAATTAACATAACAAGTAAGGTTCAGAACCTCTCAAAAGAATGGTATGTCAAACTTTCCCTTATTGCAGGTAAAAGACAACTGAACATACAAATGGTGGCGTTCAAACATTTTCTTAGTTACGTAAATGTAGGAGTGGAACCTGTTAAATGCCCATTAAGTTACGTAACCCAAGTATGAGTATACAAAGGATGGTATTTTAAACATTTCACTTATTGTATAAACTCAGAAGGTATGGAAATTTCCAGCCCTTGTTAGCTCTGCAGAGTATTTACCCTGTAAGCTCTTCAGATCACCTTCTAAAAACACATTTTAAATTATTACAATTTTACAACACCAATGTGGCGCAATACATCATATCCGACGTTAAAGTATGCGTCATACACCGCACTTATTATGGGTGCGTTTTAGTCGACTGTTAGTAGGAGTGGCCTAGTTCTAACAGAACTAACAACCAGTTGAGGCTGTTAGTTCTGTTAGATGATTACCATGACGAATGCGTCATTCTGGTGACGTCACAATAGACCTGTCAATCAAAAACTAACACTAACAGTCGACAAAAACATACCCTATGACAGGCGCAATATTCCAAACGTTAAAATTGAGGGCGTCTCAGACGGACTAACATATAATAACCTTCTAGACAGCATTTACGTTGATCATGCAGCGGTTTAACTAGGCCTATTTCTCTGTTCTGATATTGGACGTGGCGAAAAGGACTGGCCTCATTATCGTTAGTGTTATGTCGTATTGTTTGGTACTCTAGTAGGTGTCAATTATTCTCTCAATTGAACGTTGGACACCCCAGGATACCACGAATTCCAAGACGGGAATGCTATTCAGTCATTTAAAATCCTTTGCAAGTACGGATGCACCTTATTGCTTAAACTATAAAGAGCTTAGACAAACATTGTGCAACAGCCTACCGCATGGAATTTCCAAAGAGTTCCCGTCTAGATAAATGTAAATTTGTAAAAGGTGAAACCATGCATTAGGACTAACTCAAATGCCCTATCAGGGAGCTGGCCCTACTACTTGTATACAAGGAAGTACAACATAGCTCCATACTTGAACAATGCACATTTCTGTGAAAGATATTTTCTGTGGATTCATCCAAGTGACTTTGGATTAGGAAGCTGCTAGCCAAATAGGATTTCCTTGCCCAATTTACATTTTGTTATGTTCTTGTTATGGATCTCGCAATCAACAATCGACGGGTCCGCAGTCTAAATGGAAAACCCGCCATGTTATTTTATAGATAAAATTGGTTTACTTTTGAAATAAATTGTGTGGCAGATTTGTAGTGTGGGTAACTCATCATGTAGTGTCGCCGGTACGGGGGGCATGGAGAGCGGGTGCCCCCACCCCCACGACTGAAAATTTCTGAAAATTTTAAAATGATCCCAAGAGGCGTTTAGGCTATAGGCTAGATTTTTGCAGGGTGTAGGGTGAGGTGTGTTTTCGTGCGAGTGATAGCCGGATCTATTGTAACAATTTTCTGTCACAAATGTTTCTCACTCACGTTTTCTCAACTATCAGAATATTCGCAAATCCTTCGCATACTATCGAAAATTTTGGGCGCTTCGCGATCCTTGAGACAATGCTGTTCTTATTATCAATATCTCCCGATAGCAACTCCA
Source organism: Holothuria glaberrima (assembly GCA_009936505.3). NCBI lineage: Eukaryota > Metazoa > Echinodermata > Holothuroidea > Aspidochirotida > Holothuriidae > Holothuria > Holothuria glaberrima. Next base: position 21,078 of record WURT03361023.1, on the reverse strand, counting down.
AGAGAAGCGCAACAACAAAAGTATGTTCGTTGGGCAATTGAAAGTGTCCCGATGCAGATTCTGAATGCAGGTTTTCTCATGCAAATCTTAGGCTATTAAATGAAAAATTTTGGCGCGCTTCGCGTGCATGCGTCACGATTTGCACTCCGTCTCATAATCATTATGAGGGTAATAATATATGGTAATGGCACTATTCTGATCACAATTTCGGAAAAAACAGAGATGCATGTCAAAATAATTGTACGGGTCTTGCTTGAAAATGGGATTTTTCGATCTAATTTGGAGCATGATGTTTAAGGTTGGAACTTGAAAGTTCGTATTTGCCATTATACATTTTTACTGAGCGCTTCGCGCGCAGCCATTATCGGTATAGATAGTGATTGTTAATACTTACGACGAAAAGGCATTCTGAAAAGCGCTTGTTAGTCTTTCACCCCTTTTGCTATACCTATCAGGGAGGTCTGATATCACCTTCCTGCACCTATGCTCTCCCTCCCGCCCATTCCCATTGCTGTTCATCTGGATTTTCGTTCAATTTAGTAAAAATACAATAGTTGAAGAGTGCTTGCCGTCATACTCTATATTATCATTGGGATGTCAGGTAATAAGTATCATGTCGTTGCCTCATTTTACGTAATTGATTCAGAGCTTCCAGACGGCCCTACATAGGTTTAAGCCAGCCCTAAGCTGCTAAGCTAGATGCAATTTGATAATGCATAATGAAGGAAAGGAAAATTTTCGTAATATCCCAAGAACGTTTCTGTGTTCTTCACGCACGTATTTTTGCGTAAAACCTTTCCCCGAAAAGAAGGCACTGAAGTAGCCGGGGGGGGGGGGGGCTTTAGAAGGTTTGTTTGCAACGTATTCTTCTCTTAGACGACAAACTCTCTTCTTTCACCTAAAATGTAGAATTCACTAAATTATGGACATTTTCCAGTCATATATGACCAGCTCAAAAAATATCCCAAAGATAGCACCATTATTCATCTAAGTAATCTTAAATTTGCAAAAATTTCTCAAAGGGGTGTCAAGGGAAGGGGGACACCTCTCCCCTTAAACCCCTCCCCCGGACGGCACGTTTATCTGGTGACAAAGGAAGGACCCCCACTGCTGAATATGAAAAACCGCAATGATACATAAAAAAGGGTGCAATTTATGCAGACAAGGGACACCCTCACCATGTTAAGGGCACTTGAGACTGTCTTTTTACGGCGGCCTGCATTTACGAACATTTGCATTAGCAGTATCCTCCACGTTCCAGCTAAGCGAATGTGACTACCAATTTCTTCAGTGCAGGTATGCGTTCAAATGTGAACGTACCATTTGGTACAATGAATAGCCTACGCGAGACAGTCTAGTAAAATGACTCTACTTTGTGAAAGTGAAGTGCAACCGTTAATCCTTGTCCTCAGACGGAAATGTAACAGTTTTTCGAAGTATTTACAATGTTTCGGAGTTCGGATTTGATATAAGAGCTGGTCTAGATATTCAAAACCAAGACACTTCATCAAAAGTCCTTAACAACTGATGTCGAGAGACTTCAGGAAGAACAGTATCAATTTCCTTATTACCCTAATGATTACTACGGTTTCCATTATATGTAAAGTTACCTTTAAACTTCACTGAAGCAACAAGTCTTAAAAATGTTGCTAATATGTTAATAGAATGACACATCTGTAAAACATCAAACCCTATTGTTTCCTGTAACTGCAAAGTCTGTAAATATAGGTTTGAACAAGTCTGTAATACGGGTTCGGTCATGGCTAAAAATAGCACTTTATACGTTTTACAGAGTATCGCCGATGTGCACATACGTCATAACTATAGTCAACCCATTCCTTGCACGACGCTCTCACTCACAGCAAACTCTACACAAACTAAATCCTTAACTATGGCTGGTAAGTGAATTTTATAATTTTTTACTTAAATCGTTTTTGTTTCGTCTGACAGTAGATGTAGTGATTTCTGAGGAACAGACAATATAAAAACGTGATATGATGTCGTGTAGACATCACATTATCGGAAAAGTATGTACTCCATTTTTTCCTTTGCAACGGGGTAGCTAGTCACTTCAAAATGGCCTTCATTTTGATTATTTGGGCTGCTTTAGCTCAAGAATTGAGGCTTCTTTGCTCCTAAATATGAGATCTTAAACTTTTTAGGGGTAAAAGTGGTAAAATTAAAAGCGCCTCCCACAATATCCTGAAAGTTTCTCCAAAAATATTGATCCGTTATTGTAGTGACCTATCCGTTGTGACCCTTCTTGCCGAAAAACAGCAATTTTGGCAATGTAGCGCCTGGGGACAATTTTGGTACCAGATTCTTTTAAATTATGTATTCCCACGACCTTAGCTTTTGCTTATGGGTAGCCCGATAAATAGGTAAAATATGTGGGGAAAATTTCGACCCCCACATTCAAACTCACATGAAATGAGTAGTACTGGCATCTGGATCATTTTTATGGCAATATTTATTTAATTGAAAAACTAGAGTTCCTGATCTCTCTGATATTAAAAGTAAAGTAGATTGTTAAGATACACATAAAGTGAAAATTTAAATCTAGGTACCGCATTACACTGCATGACAAGTTTGAGCAATGACGATCTCTTTTACAGACATATGAGATGTTCCATCTTCATGCAATTGGTACTCAAGTGCCTTCGTAGTACACAGAAAAAATTACACTGCTTGACAACAGAATATTGTACCAGGGAAACCCAAATATTGAATTTTGTCACTTTTTAAAAAAAATGTTGTTTTAAAAGCATTTTTGGATAACAATATCTCCGTGAATACCATATAATGCTATCATCTTCATGGAAAGGGTCCTGCAGGGCCTTGGTAATAATCGGAAAAACCTTTGAAACAGGAACAGACATGAAATAACGACAACATTGCAAGTGCTTCGTTTTTCAAAGAAAGTAGGCCTATGTCTGTCTGTCTGTCTATGTGTCTGTATGTGGAATGTCAGTAGTTTATTGAAGAAATATAAAATATGTGGGTTCCCCTTTTTTTAAAGATTCAGTATGCACTACTTCAAAGCTTTTCTATTTATTACAAAGACACTACACATTCTGTGAAGATCATAGCGTATCATATGGTATTTATGGAGATACTACTGGTCAAATGTGCCCCTAAACCCATATTTTTCAAAGAAAACTAAAGAAATTACATATTTGGGTTTCCGTAATTTAATGCCCATTCTCATTCGAGAGTCAAAATTTTTTCTGTGCCCTACTAAGGCACTAGGCTGCCCACATCATGCAGAAGAGATCATAATTATGATACTTAGAAAGATATTATGGCTTAAAAAGTGCCCCTAAACCCATATTTTTCAAAGAAAAATGAAGAAATCGCAATATTTGGGTTTCCGTAATTTCATGTCCATTCCCATTTGAGAGTCAAACTCTTTCTGTGTACTACCTGACTGCCAAAGCACAAATCTGACCTCTCCATAAAGATGAGTGAACCTTGTATGATACTTATGGAGAAACTACGACTTAAAATGCCGCTAAACCCATATTTTTTTCTGAAAAATGAAGAAATCGCAATATTTGGGGGTCCGTAATTTCATGTTCATTCTGATTTGGGAGTCGAAATTCCTTGTGAGTACTACTGAGACACGAGGCTGCAGATTTCCATGACGATGGGAGCATCTTGTGGCAACTGAAGATATTACCTACTCCAAATGATCCCTTAAACCCATATTTTGCACTTGAAAATGATCACAGATGCCAAAATTTCCAACGAAAAACAAAGAAAGAAACAAAATATAGCAAAAAAAAAATGAATAATAATAACAATAATGCAAACCCCAAAAGGCTACATATCGGCCAGGACTACTAGTCATGGAATATTTAGGACTTTTTTTTTTTCCACGGTGTTCGATTATAGGTAAGTTACCTGCATGGTACTGTCGACGTAGTTTAATAAATGGGAATCGTGATTCGGACAAATGGATCCCCTTTAATAGAAATATCCACACATTATATTGATTTTTAATTGTTTTTTATTACATATAGTGTGAATTTTTTTTTAATTTCAAATCATGACCTTCAATCTCTGTTTTAGGTCCTTGCTAGTTCGTGATAATTGTGTAAACGTTTTACACAAATTAACATATTTAACTCATCTCACAAAATTTGTCTGAAAAATCGGCTGTATTTAAACATTAGAGCTGAAAATTTTGCAGTTCAGATGAAAACTTTTAGAAGGAAGTTTTGCAGCAGAAGATTTATTTTTCCTGTTTTGACTATCGGTCACCTCAGGGTACTGATGAAATTGGAATGTTTGTTTGTAGAATTGTCTTAATTTTAAAGGGATAGTTCCTCATACTATTATACGCTTAGAAACAGTTTCCAGTTTCACAAAACTTTATTTCAAACTCAATACATTCGACATATAAAGAAAATGAGTTTACAGAGTTTGAAAAACAGGAAGAGACTGAGGAGTGATTACAGGAAGCTTGGAAGAGCTTACAGGAGTAATCACCCCGAAACATTAGAGCAAATACAAGAAAAAAGAAACAAGGTTGACAAAATTAAAAACTATAAATAAGCGAAAATTAAAGTAACCTATGTATCATTGCTGTACATAAATAAAATATTCTTTAAGCTTACTTTTAAAAGTATTTCATTGCATACCTTTCTTATATCATCAGGAGAGAGTTCCAAACTGTAACGCCTATGTACCTAATACTGAGTTGGGAAGACTTGAGTATAGAAAACGGGACCGAGATATTGCTCGAGAAGCGTGTATGATAAGGATGAATTTCACTACAGAAGTGATAATACCTGTTAAAGATAATAGGGCAAATGCCATGAAACCAGCTGAACATAAATATACCAGTGCAATAATGATTAATATTGTAAATAGAAAGAGTTTTAAGCTTAGCAAATAAGGGAGCGGTACGATGGGGCGGTGCTTATAGAAAATAATACGTTTACATCTGTTTTGAAGAATAAAGAGTGGCTGGATCCTATAGTCAGTAGAGCACGCCCCAAACAATTTTACAATAAGATAAGTAAGGAAGAATCAGTGTGTTATACCTAGGTAGAAGACGCAGATGGCTAAGAATACCGACACCCTTTGACACTTTATTGCTCATGTAAAGAATACGATCTTTCCAAGAGAGATGTTGATCAATAATAACTCCAAGGAAAGTAATTATGGGACTACAGCACCGGAGACTTCACTATTTTGGGGGTACGAAGCACTGCTTGGAGGACGGTTTGTAAAGTGCAGGGAATACGCTTACTGGGGTCCAGTGGGGAAACAACTCTTCACTTTCTAAGTATGCAATATTACATTAAAAATTACACAGATTTTGAACAATGAAAAAACTTACATCTAAATGTAGAAGTTACCCTTTTCTTGAGCAACTACAGAAAAAATTAACACTTTCTAAACTAATTCTGTGCTTTAAGTTAACTCAAATTTCTATTTCCTTATTATACTAGTCACTTCTGAGAGTGTACGCCATATTGGGCACCAATTTTTTTCCACCCTTATAAATTCAACGTTTGCCTATGAAGCAGTATCCATAATAAAAGATTACTGTCTATTGTTTGGCATGTTTGGTTATATGGATGTGACTGTATTTCGTCCATATTTGATCTACAGAATACTGTACAGTTGAAAACTCGCTCTCTCAGAAACTTTTGTTCTGTTTGTGTCATCCTTTATTAATAATTCCCAGTTCCTAACGACGTAAAGAAAGTGTACAGCCTATTTGGACAAACAAGCTAATATAACCAAAAGCCCAAAGGTTTAGTGATTCCTTGCTGAAAGGGAATGATTTGTTGCACTGACTCTGTTCATCCCTTAAATTTACACTTTTTGACTTTTTTCCTATTTTAAGTTTTCACATCTTGACTTCTGCTGACCTCATATGACCTTTGAACCCTACCAAAAAGGGAATAACAAAAAATAAAAATTGACATGTCCTGTTAGGAAATCGTTCCCTGGACCGTCTGCGTGAGAAACCGAGCTCTAATCCACTACGCCATTAAAAAACTCGTTCAGCATATAGTATTTTTAATCATCCTATAGTCACAGCTTCCTTTACAGTTGTTCATAGTTAGGTATTCCAAATAAGAATTATTACTGTAATAATCACGCATGTGAAAATGGTACAAAATTCAGTCTTAACTTTTCGTTTGTTGAAAAAATCGGACGCAATTTGGAGGTACCTCCCTCCGTATGTTTTATTTACGAGGTTTTCGTAGTTTCACCTTTGCTGACCTCAGATGACCTTCGACCTCCACCAAACCCGAAGGGTTCTCTTTCTGTTAAAGTAACACATCCGTTTACTGAATAAGAGAAGGATCCATTATCCTTGTCTTGAAATATCTTTTCTTTACAATGACAAAGGGTGGATGGAACTACGTATGAAAGAAAATATGTAAGTAAGAGAAACAGAACGAAAAATGATAACAAATTAAATCATAAACCTAACCGCTCCTGCCTGTCCGTTTCTTTCATTTTTGCGATAAATCATTTTTGAAAAATTTGACAAATGGCGTAATCACACATGGACTCGGTAGGGATGTCATAAAGTCTTGGTGTTCAGGTCATTTTTAAAATTTGCTTCAATTGTCAGTAGGTTAAATGTCTGCCTAGCAATCTGTTATTTTTTGGCAGAATCGGTACAGGTTAATATACAGGCCTCTGTGCCAAACCAAAAAGTTCGGTAAAATGTCCCTAACTGCCACAGAATTCCGCACATGAAGGAATTTGATTCGAAGTCTGAACGAGCGTTTGTCACAAGTCACGCTTTAGCCCAAAACTCACCTACGCGTCAATTTTTTCAGAGTGACTTGTCACTATAACCGTTTCCTGACGTATATTACATAATTACACTGAGAACCTTACCTACACGTGTACTAGCAGTAGTCTCCTTACTCGTAAAGCTTTAAAGGTAGATACCTCTAATTTCCTAATATTTTTGTTACAAGTGTCAACAAATGTTTGTTTATTTCTTTAACATGGTTTTAAGCACGGAAAGTCTTATTTATAGTTATAATTTAGGCATTGAAGGGCAGTTATTTTACGACTCTAAGCGACCACAGATGTGCGAGAAGCCTATGTGGCTAGTGAATTACAACTTCACGTCGGGTGGCTAACTAACTCAACAATTTAGATAAAATTTGGTCTCTTTTGAATTTGAAAGGCCAGTTCAGATTGGAAAACTGTAGATTGTTCTTGGATAAAAAACCCACCTTACTTTGACCCGGCCAGGGATCGAGCCCCGGTTGCCAAGCTTCATCACTTCAAATGCCGCCGCCTTTATCCACTCGGCCACAGCACCGGTTAATTTAGTAGCATGTAGTGTGTCATCTTTGCTCGTCAAAATTAGTAATAACTATTGAAATGATTTTCGGATACATATCAATTGATCAAAGTGGCGAGAAAATACTATGAAACTCATGTAATGATTTTATTTTCCAAATTATCAAATCGTTCAACATTTTATCCAAATACCATAGATGGTAGCTCATTGGGTGGGGGAAAAGTTTATGGGACTCGCTTTAAAAACCCTTGTGAGCAACACCCCTTCCCCCCCCCCTCAGTTTTCTGTCAAAGGTTTATTTTCAATCTATACCCTTGAAATTTAAGTTTAACATTAGATTGATCTTTACCAATACAAAGTTCTGCGTTAAGTACTGCAAAGCTGAAATATGTACTCAGAAAACACAAGATCACGAAAAGTAGTTTGTGTTTTACTTACAGGCAACAAAATTTGGTACTGATAACTAATTCTGTACCTTATTTTCCACTGGACGACCATTTTTATTTGCTGAAAACTCATGCGTACCTCATGGTGATCAAGCCTTTAACTTAGCACTGTACCATACATTTCTTTGTCACAAAGCAGGCCCTATACCAATACGAATTTAGAAGATGACGTTACGGGTATATCGCTATTGTTTACTGTGTACTTGCAAACCCTCAGCAGTTCAGATCCCACCAAAATCCAGTCGCCCAGGACAAAACGTTTGCTCTAAAACTGGCTAATGGACAGCATATCGTTAATTCACCCTTGACTTTTTTGGAATCAAATTAAGGCAGGGCACTTATTTTTACTGGTCTTCTGATGTTAGTGATTCAAAATTACTCAAACTAGAATGAAATAGGGGTAATATTCATGTTAGATTCCGTAACGCGATGTCAATTAATCGTATATTTTTCGTCCTTATAACAGCACAGGCGAGTTGAAAACCTGGTGGGCCCCTTGAAACTACGTTGGTGGTCCATATGGCCAATTCCTTGCAAGAAAAGTTAAGAGTGAACGCTAGACAGCTAAAACGCCGTTGTGAATCTTGATTTTGGCTTAAATAACTTCAAGTCATTCGATGTCTTCGTTCCTGAATCTTCTTTACTTGTTGTATGGTTTTATGTGGTAAAAGCTCTACTTACATATCATACAGAAAGCAGGAAAGTGTACAGCCGGATGTCGTCCGTTCACGCTGTTGTAATTTCCTGTCTGTTTTCACAGTTTTATTCCACAAACATTAAGTTGGTTTGCAAGTTGCTGCAAAATGATATAGTTTAACCCCCTAACCTCCTACTTACCTGCTTACTGTCATCTTGCTCTGGTGGACAGAAATGTGCAGCAAAACATTTGCTATGAAAGTAACTTCTTATTTTTTATTTATCTAAATGCCAATGCCATGAAGTTTGCATTGATACATCTAAGTTTTGTAACGGAACGTTTTAAACTTTTCGTCTTAAAGATAAAGGATATCCACCTCAACAAGGCATTCCACAACAACAGCAGTACTCTCCATCCCAGCAAGGGTATCCACCTCATCAAGGCTATCCACCTCAGCAAGTAAGCCTTACTATTAGTTTTTCAATTTTATTCAATGGACATATCAAGTGTAAAATGGGAATATAAAAGCGCATCTCCACCTCCCTTTCCATATCTAGCAGTCGTTTTCCTGATGAGAGTGCAAAAGAGCTGAATGGGAACACTTTGTGATGTTTAACAAGTTCTTCTTGAATTACCTGGTTTTGCTACCAGTACAATAGAGATTCTAGAATTACTGTCGAATGACAGCGTTGTCATTGTCATGAGATTCAGCAGCTCTCAACAGTAGATGGGAATGACTTAGACCAAACCTACTTCAAACGCTAATCGCGAAGTCATAAGAGCGAGGAATAAGAGGTTTACTAAAGTAAAAGATTGGGGAACAGATGATCTCTGGTGTAAACTGATCCATTTTCCCAAAATTTTAATTCATTAATTGACTGTTCCCAAAAATTTCAAGTTTTTTTTTATTGAATCCGCTACATTGCAAGCTAACCAATCGAACATTTTCCTACAATTTTTCACCCGGGTGTTGTAAAAAGTGAGAGGTTATCCCCACTTTCCAAAGTGGGAAGACACGCCTCCCTCATTCCCACCTGCATGTTGACGCTCATGTCCATTGTTTACACATTTTAAAAACAGCAAACGTCACAGTGAAAGCACAGTGTCACAACGATACTCAGATAATATTTTGAAATTAGTTGTAGGCTAACGTTTCATAGCGTACACAGAAACAACCGAAAACCAGTTTGAGAGTTGTTGTTCAGAGACGATACAAATTGTTTCAAGTATTTTACACTACAACAAAGGATCATAAGCGGAAGACTAAAATTTCACCAGTGACCTTCTCATCTGCATATGTTTTCTGTTAGTAGCCATGACAAACTATCATAATTTACGTTAACCTAGGTCGACGTACACGATTCACATAAAGGTATAATTTAAAGGAGAAGCTGAAATGTTCTTCATACAAACGAAAATATACAAGTTAGGGCCCCTCCCACTCCATCTCCACTCCCACGAAGCAAATTGCTTCTCCTGTACTTCTCGCGTAACTTGAGAAGGATTAAATTGTTCACCTGCAAGGTGCAGACGAAGGTTTCGTTCACTATAGGGCAATCTTTATGATAGAAAAATATTGGTATTGTTGTGTTATCTGTGTGCCTGCAAATTATGGTAATTTCAGAATATTTCTTACAAAACGATCATACATGTCAAATATTTTGAGTGTTTCACTTTAACATAAGTTACCTGTACCATTCCTACCAGGAATCGATTAAAATAACTTTCAGTTTGCAAACTAATAAGATGAATTGTTATATTCTTTCATCCAGGTTCCAGTCACACAGGTGGTTATCAGAGATCCTCAAAACCCGGCAAATGATTATCTTATCTTTGCCATATTGGTGACCATCTTCTGCTGTTGGCCGTTGGGCATCGTCGCTATAATAAAGGCTTTAAATGTAAATCAATTTATCTTATTTATCTTATGTCCATAATTACAGGACTGCTTTTTTTTATGGGAAGGGGGTAAGAATGTCAATGTGGAAAAAGTCTGAAAATTAAAATGTGGACCACAATAGAAGTTTCCATTGCCTGAATTTAATGGGAATTTAGATGGGGTTTTGACCAAAAGCCGGTTGGACAGGCAAAGGCAGTGCGATCCAAACCCCTTTGGTATTCATAGTATGGAAGGTAGGGGCCCTGTCTCATGGCTTGTATACTGTTTGGTAAACCCAGGAAATGATATCCTGTTTTTGCTGAAACTGTTACCATTCAACGTTCTAGGGAAAGACAACAATAACATAGATCATTGCCGGCAATCACTGACAATGTTGGCAAAGTCTAGATAGATTTTCATACTTCGCATGTGGATGCGTCACAGTCAGAAGATGAACCCTACTGCTTTTGGTAGAGGTCAAGTACAATCTGAGGTCACCGGGTGAAAAAGAAGATTCTTAGGAACTGCTTGAAAACACGATATCCCAAGATAGCAGCAATGGACACTTTTCATACTTGGTATACGACGTTATCATATTAAGAGGAAAGACCCCATAGTTTTAATGGAGGTCAGAGGTCGTTTGAGGTAATAACTGCTCAAACACCGAAACTCTTGAAAAAAACACTATATATGAGACAAGTATGATAGAAATTTTAATACTTGGTATACAGATTTGTCACTGTTAGAGAGAGAGTACCCTATGGGTTTGTTGGAGGTTGAAATTCATTTGAGGTCATCAGAAACGAAACTACGAAAACCTCGTAAACTAAATAGACAGTGGGTGGTACCTCCAAATTGTGTCCGACGTTTCGTGACCAACTAAAAGGTATGGCTGAACTTTTGTACCATCCCAAAGATAAAATCATAGAGAAAAACATTTACTTTTTCACAAGCATAACTATTATAGTAATAATCTGAATCACCAAATTATGAATATGTGTAAAGGATGATGTGACTATAGGATGATTAGAAATGATTGGAAAGTGCTTAGTTTCTTACACAGACTGCCCGAGTTCGAATTCCTTTCACGACCCTTTTTTCCCCTTTTTGGTCAATTTTTGGGGGGGTTTAAAGGTCATGTGATGTCACCAAAAGTCAAACTGTGAAAACATCGTAGAAATGATATATTCAGGTTTGGTAAATTTGAGGGATAACTTAAGTGCAACAAATCATCCTTTGGGAAAGAAATCACTAAGTTTTGGGCTTTCCAGTTTGGTTTTCAAGTTGCGAAGGCAAGGGGGTGTAAGGTATCCCACCCCCTCTCTTAATCGTCCACATCATCGGCTGGACCAGCCGTTAGTTCTGGTAAGAGCTAAAAATTATTTTTTATGTTTTTATGCATTAAACGTCATTTGGAGATTGTTAAATAGCCTAAAACATCACCCTCCTTCCCAAATGGGTGTTGCAACGATACCACAGGCCATAAGGGTGGTACTTGGACCACGTGCCGATACAAGAGCACTTCACGCTTCATCGGCACCGGTTGATACATTCCATCTAATTACCTGTAATAATTTCTTCTGTCCCCTTTTGCCCCTACTGTTAACACTAGTAACTAATCATTTACTTTATTCACTTATGAATTCATACATAGAATAAACAAAGAAATACTTTGAGCACCGCCCTCTATGGATGCTTACAATTTGATACCTAATTTCCAAGTAAAACCCACAAAATGAATTCGGGTACTTTATCCAAACCTCAGAGTAGAAATGAATTATTACTCATTACGAAATTCATGTATTCATAGAGCTTTCATCTCGTATTTGTCTATAGGTGCGAAGCCTGAATGACCGTGGTGACTATGCGTCGGCCCAGCGGGCGTCACAAGAAGCTAAGAATTGGTCCATTGGTACTCTGATCTGTGGTATTGTGACCGCAGTTGTTGGAGTAGTTATTATCATCGTATACTACGTTGTATTTGCTGTCGCCGTTACCACTGCAAGCGTCAATAACCCCTTTGACAACCTAGACAACAACGACGTTTTTGACAATAATTTTTCCAGTATCTTTTTTGGTTAAATGTTTTATTATCTCACCCAAACAGGAAAAATTCTCACTACTAAGTTTATTTCTATCCCCTCCTTAAATTTCATCGGCAACACTTGTTTAGTACACCTCCAAGACAGATATCCACAGTAGCCTGCACCGAGTTTCAATTGCTCAATACCTAATTGTCATACAACTGTGTATGATCTAAAAATTTGGAACACAACTGACTGTGCCTGTCATTATTCACCTACCAAAGTGGAACTATGTTTGATGTCAAAGTTAAAAAGGCGCAGTCATCAACTCTATTAGAACAGGGCGATGACTAAATATGTCTGTGGTAAGTCATATCCCATTTAAAGTAGTAGCACGCCTTTCACTTAAAGTGACTATTGGGATGGCTCCACTCACTTTTCTCAAGATTTCCTTTTGTAATGATCAAGATTTGTGATGTTTGTCTGATAAAATAAATTTGCTTTTCTGCATATCCTTTTAGATTCATTTGCCCCGTACAGATAGATGTTGCCACCCATATAAATGTAGAAGTTTACCGTTAAAGACTGAATAGCCCAAGTAGAGTTTCTTGTGCTTCACCCTGAAAAGTTTTGTAGGTTCAGCAGTTCAATGAGAATACTAACGACATAGTTATGTAACTTAAACTTGTGGTAACAAAAATTTAAACAAGGTCCTGTCGCCACGTAAAGAGGCATTGTGGGCCAATATCTCTGTATTTATATCCCTCAACTTTGCGTTCAACCAATGTTTTCCATAACCGGCCCATATGGTGCATTCAAGTTGCCCACAAACAAAATCCCTGCCAGTGAAAGCGAACATTCTGTACATACAAAACATGACCCTATGGCTGCGGGTCGGCCCCTGCCACACAAGAGGTCAGTACTATTGAAGTGATAAACCTATACAGCATTACAGATCGGAATGGTTAACTACCAATCTGTCGATATAAAGTTGTTTTTTACGTTTGAATGCTCGTGCAATGAAGAATGTATAAAATTGTCAACTTTGTCACTAATTCGTTAATAAAAAGAAACCGTAAGTAATTTTAGGATTGTATGGCAGAGTATGAGATGTTACGACTGTTGCAAATATTTACGACATCCTTTTTTTATTTAGTTGTTCTACACGCACGGTTTTGTTTAACCTATCAGTTCATAATATGTTTACTTAAAGTAAAAAAGATGGTCTTGCAGAGCTGTTCAGATACCTACAAGTTAGACATTAAACGGATGTTTGATAATTGCCATTTTATTTTCACAATTTCATTACTTCAGTTACCATAAGCCTTGACAATAGTTACATTGTGGAATTCTAGGTGCTCGTGGAGGTAAAGTGTGTACGATTTTCACTACAGGATACTTTGCTAATTCTTTCAGTTCAGGAAAAAATGAGAACTAAGTGTTTGCAAGCTCTCCCTCCCTCTACATTAATATTTACTCTTTCTCAAAGCTTTTTGTCATATACCTTGGTAAGTAGCCATGAGGTGGGAGACTGCGTAACAGCCCCTGACCAATAGGATGACAAGAAGGGCAATTCCCCCCTCAACTTATCTAACTGCTGTCATTCTAATTTTGCACCTACATGATGTACCCATTTTAAAGAAGGATTTAATTAAGGTGATATTTTTCTTTGCATTTAACTTCTTCGTGCGGTTCACGAGATATTTACATATGAAGTTATTAACATTAACTTTCAACCCAAAGAAGCAAGCATACATGACACGTTAGCAGTACATTAATGAAGACGGTAATGCAAGCCTTTTAACTTTAATACAGATTCTCTCCCCCATAACCTCTTGCTTTTGAAATGTCAGTGCATGAAAGGCAGGAAAATTTAACAAACTTAACTTTTCTTACGGTTGAACCCAAATCCCCATCATTTTCAAAACATTAAATTGAAAAGCAGAGAAAACAAGGTATCATATCAATCCAAGAGGACAACATCACACCCGCTTTCTTAAAATTATTCTTTGTAAGTAAGAAAAATGTATTAAAATGTTGTCAACGTTCTAAAGGTGAGAGATGATCACAGTAAAATATGATCAAGAACTGAGAAAGATATAAATGGTAGCAAGTGTTTCATTGCGTATATTTAGATAATCAGATAATGCTATATTAAAAAGATTACAATCATAATGGTATCGTCATAATTTCCATAACTTACTTGTAATAATTATAATAAGGATATTTACCAGCTTTATAAGTTCCAAAGCTGAATCTTCATACGTTCCAAAATCTGCCACCTCCCCCCCCCTTCCCCGCTCATGCAGTGGCATACTGTAGGGCGAGTGGGTGGATCCGCCCTAAATGCCATCCCCAGAGTAGAGCCATGAGACCAAAATAACAAACACAATAAGTATTAATCATTAAATAATGAGAGATAAATTGTTGGTAGAGCCATTTTGCATCATGTAAGCCACCTCACATTTACAAATTATTTTCAAAATGGAGTGGCACTCTCCAAACAGACCTCAGCCTTTTAGACCACCCCAATAAAAAAAACATTAAAAACTGAGAATGTTTACTCATACAACAAGTTGAAAACTTTGCCAGATGGCATGAACCATTCGCTTTGCACCAAAGAATATCACGCAGTATGAGACGACCCCCTCCCACTAAGACCTCTCCCTTGGGGGGCAAAGAATGGGTCAGCCCTGGGTCGTAGCTCCTGATTTCAACTGAAGATAATCTCTGTCAAATGCTGCAGACTTTCTTGAATGTTATTTTTACCGTGTAGTAAGTTGTCAGCTCCTGGTTGCTCTTTAGCTAACATGCCGTTTACGATGATATCAAATAAAGTTTTGAAACCACAGCCACAAACTTGATACGCTCAGGACAAAAATTTCCAAGCCCCTGTCACATATGTGATATGGCGGCAGAACCGTAGAAGCTTCCTGAATGCTCACAAGCAAGATGCAAGAAATAGGAATTTCACTGGTAAGAACTCTAAAACTCTCTGAAAATTCATGTTCATCAAAAAACAGCGAAACTCAGGTAAAATTTGCATTTTGAGAAGTATCGTTTTGTCAGATGTCAGTTACTAGACGAATTAAACATCACAAAGGTATCACTTGCATCATGATTCTTGGACTTCTTTGATATCGTAGGAGAGGTTTTTTGATAGGCCTACCCTTGTTTGTCAACTAACGGGAACTATTAAATTTCTAAAAACGGGACACATAGTTACATAGCTGCCAAGAAATCCCATAAGCTGGAGTGACCCTGTCTACTAAAGCTCGGATGAGGCTATGCCGTAAGGTAATGTCCACTAGATTCCAAAATAATGTACAAAAACAAAAACAAACATCAAAGGGTTCCAAAAACCTAGGTAAGACATTGGCACTTGCAATGGCAGGTCGGTGCAAGTTTTTTTTTTCCAACCACCGTCAGTTTTAGCCTATATGAAAGGACAACTAATTTACCTATAGACAAATCTAAATTTTGAATGACGGTGAAAGGGGAAGCAATATTCTAACCGTGGCTCCTTAAAGAGACTCTTACCACTTGTGCATTGGCTAGGCGCAACCCTTCAAAAGGCCCTCTGTTATCTAAGTTCCACACCCAAAACCGGATGGCAGGAAAATATGTCTGACTACTAAAAATGTTTTAATGCATGCCTTTCTGAGCAAGACGCTAGCTACCTTTACGCACTGGGTACTGTTACAGCTTACCCTATTTCACTACTCTGGTTCATGTATGTTGACAAATGGAAGTTGCAATGACAAAAACACCATAATATAATTGAAAAATAATTAAACTAATTTATTGAGTTATGTGATTGATGCACATTTACTCTAGAACACCACATACCAGCAACCGGAATAAAAGTTAAGATTACAAAGATACACGAAAATATATTGCTAAGAAGGAATGTTTCCATAATATTCCACTAAATTTCAGGAGATGGGCCAGAATTTGCGCAACGAGGTAGCTAAGCTTTCCGACGGTGGGTTGGGGGATGGCAGCAATCACCAAAGCCTAAAAAGGCGAAATGTGTCTGGAAGGGTGGCCAAGGCCAAATTTACTAGCTCTTTACGCACCGAAAAATTTGGGTCTTAACTGCAGAATATTTGAAAATTTAGGT
Organism: Holothuria glaberrima; assembly: GCA_009936505.3. NCBI lineage: Eukaryota > Metazoa > Echinodermata > Holothuroidea > Aspidochirotida > Holothuriidae > Holothuria > Holothuria glaberrima. The sequence continues at coordinate 4,678 of WURT03361023.1, read as the reverse complement.
TTCTCTATTTTTTTAATCTAAACCGTCGAGGCGGAAAGTCGCCCTCTAGTTTTATATACTTTCTCGTGGCTTTGAAGGCCCCTCTGACGGAGAAAAAAAATTTTCCAGATGGGGCGCCAGCTTTCCCTCAACAAGGGCCATGGCTTCCCTATCCCCACCTGGCGTTGATGAAATTTGACACTTTAAAATATCTGCATATACTCTGTTTGAAATCACATGAATTTGTCCGGGGTCTTATGGAAAAAGACGTAAAATACAGATCAATTTCGATATTGCCACCTTTAATGACCTTTGACATTGAAACTTTACATGTTTAGGGACTTTTGTTACATTTACAGTTTTTATCGTTATATTTAAAGCACCACACTCCATATTTTATACAACGGTTGTATAAGTGGTTAAGTTTCTGGACCATTTCCACCACTAGTACACAATTAAAAATTGTTGAAAGCAGCCCGTTCAACGTATTTAAATGTGTATTTAATGTCCTTGTTAAAGCCATGAAAACACACTATAAAATATTTATTGTTCCCTTGTTTTTATAAATATTTAAGACCTTTGAAAATGTAGGCCTATAACTTGTTTACTCTGATTCGTAGGACTTTGTGAGGAATGTCATAACATGGAAGTGTTACCCCCGAGGTAGCACTCCCTCAGAGGTTGTACTCCCATGGTCGTCCTGAAGTATCACAAACAGCAAAATTTGAAACTTGACCTTTTGAACTTTTGAACCTTGAAAATTTGCACGTTCTGGAGCGCTTGCAACAATGTAAGATTCAATGACAAATATCCTTTGCGAGGCTAGGCTTAAAGTTCCATTTCGGTGAGGCTTTCTTCGATTTAAAAACCACTGATCTAAATGATTCAGTGTTATGATGAAGACCGCAAGGAATGCAGGCGTTCCGGTTGAACAAAGTTAACGGGTGCGACAGGAAACCAACGCCAGCCACAACCAGAACAAACACTTTTGACAAATCGCTTTACCTGCAATTAACATTCTACCGTTCTGCCCAACCTTAAAGACTTTTTCAGTTTCTTTCATAGGCCTATACCAAGCAAGAAAATCGTCCATGCATGGTATTTGCAGTGTGGTAATATCAGGGTATTGATTGTGAACAAGATATCCTTGCAGATACTAGGTAGTACACCACTAATTGTTCCTCCTTCGACTTACACACTAATTTTGGTCCGTTTCATGCTTGTACTCAGCTCCACCCTTGTACTCCACATATGAAAGCTCACAAGTACAACTTTCCAGTGGCGCTGCCAGATGTTGGTGATTAGGGAGCACCATAGAAAATGCTGTTTAGAGCCCACCCCAGATATACCCAAAGGCGGAGTAAATTGTGCATATTTGCATTGGTGGTAGTTTTTCACCTTGTGCAGGTGATGTCCGGGGCAGGGGTCTAAGGAGAGGGGGTGGGGTGTTCACCTTCCCTTTGGGAAATTTTTGTTCATCTAAGATGGCTTTGATACAAAATGGTGCTATCTTTGACAAATTCTTGGATTGATCATATGTTTGGACAAACTTTACAACTAAGGTAATTCTTATATTTGGTTGACTGCAAAGGAAAGGTGTGTTGTCTTAGTGGAGGGGTAATAATGGAGGGATAATAACTCCTCCCCTTGATATATTCTTGTTCAGGCAAAGTGGCTTAGATGCAAAATGAAGTTATCTTTGGTTAATCTTCCATTAATTACATGCCACATATTATCATTATTTAGTGATGTTTTGGCTGTGGCATGGCGTTCGTTATAAAAAATGTGTAACGACAAATACATGACTCATTTTATTACATTGCTCTAAGATTTTCTGCTGATACCGAGTCCTTAAAGAGGTCGAAGATATACTTTTGTAGTAAAAGGTGTTTTGGTCAGATAAGATAAGGAGTGTACACCGGGACGAATGCGCGTGAAGCGCGCCGAAATTGTGCATTAAAAATCTTTTCCATAACAAAAGTTGGGTGCAAACTTTGCATTGAGACACTTTAAATTCCTAACAAAATGCATCCGTCAATTAGAAGGCGAGTCTTCTGGCTAGTTATTCGTATAAGCTTCCAATTTTCATAAAATATGTCGTTCCCTGAGTTCCACCAGGGAGTTGTTAGGACAACTCCCTGGTTCCACTTATTTGCATTCTTGCAATGCTCTGCTCCTCCATAATGACTCCTATGCACAAGAACAATAGGCCTAATTGTAAAACCACCACCATCGAATACTGCGAATATGTTTGAGCCGGTATCGAAAGTAAACAAAGCAATGCGGTGAGGCTGCACGCGTGCTGAGCGAGCGAAATTTGATACTTTGAGTCGGATTTGCGAGAAATTTGGTAGTTTGAAACGACTTGTGATAAAAGATGCGGTAGTTAACAAAAGATTCATCGTTCAGTCAGAAACACACCTTACCCTGCCCCCTACAAAAATGCCTTTGTGGCTCCTTTCAAAATTTTCGGAAAATTTTACCCATTGAGGGGTACGTGCCCCTGTTACAACCCATAATGTAAAAATTAACCGATAATGTAAAAGCGACCGATAATGTAATAAATAAAAAAAAAAATACCGATAGTGTAAAAAAAAAATTGCCGATAATGTAAAAAAAAAAATACGGATTATGTTAATACAACCGATAATGTAAAGAATTTAGCGATAATGTAAAAAAAATCTTTGAACCGATTATGTAAAAAAAATACCGATAATGTAAAAACGTTCGTTAACCGATAATGAGAAAACTGTTCCAACGACTAATTCATATGGTCCAACGTACATGTGTGTATGTATGTAGGCAGGTAGGCATGTGTGTAGGTGGGTAACAATCATTTTACCCCACAATACCTAGGATCAAAAATATCATATTTTTTATTGCATAACGGTGTGTCATATTGATGGTACAGCTTATTTGCATATGGTCCATTGGAGGGCGCTCTCTAATAAAAACCAGATCTGGAATCTGGAAAACTAAAGGATTGAAAATTGTCCAAAAACCCAGGAGTGTTATTATCGTTATTCTAAAGCTGAAGAGAGGTTATTCCCCTCACCCCTTCCCCTGCCCCAGGGCAGGGGTGAAATCGAACCTCCTCCCCACAATTGATTAAAATTGCGGCCCAGAAGTAATCATGACAGATCCGAAGTAAGTTTTCCCGCATCTCGATCGTAGTGGGATATGCGGGGCCCATTTTAAGGCCCATTGTCTCTTAGAGCAGATTTTGGGCTTTTCAAAAGCACTTAGTTTTAATACTAGATGGTTACCAATTAGAATTTAGAAATATGATTTCGATTGAACTCGCAAAATATAGAGTAAAAGTTTTCTCTTCCATAAATAATTTCAAAAATTTGGGGGCCGAGTTGCGCCTTAAGATGATAGTGGGCAGGGGATTAGCCCTCAAAATGCCATGTACAACACATGGGCCTACCGTTCCTGTGAGCACCTGCAAGCCTGCACCCCCTCCTACTAGCTACGCTATACGTTTTTCCTATATATATGCTTAGACTACTTTTGGGGCCGTGTTTCGTTTTGCCCCCGGAGAAGGTACCTCTCTCGAGACAACCCTTTGCCAACCCCTTCAAAATCAAAAGGTGATAGGCCCATGTGTCCTGTGTAACATATGGAAGCCGTTTTTGGGGGGCTGCCCTGGTTGGGTTTGCACGGGCGATTTATAAGAGCAGGTCGAAAACGTGCAGACGGTCTTGTATATAAGTGTTGACATTATAAGGCAAACGTGCGTTTTTCAGCTTTGCATGCGCCCTCTAACTAATAGGAGAGAGAGAACCCTAATAACCCTCAGGAGTGGTAGGTCCATGTGTTGCAAACAACGAGTTGAAGGCGTTTTTTGATGGTTCATCTAGATTGGCTGTAATGGACTTTGAAAGAGACTAGTCGTAATTCAGGCAAAAATAACTGTCACTATATATGGGAACGTTTCGTAGTGTCATTTCTGAATGGGCCCTGTGTGTTGAAGGAAAGGGATAAACTCCTTCAAATTCGCGACGGTGATGGGCCCATGTGTTTTATATTGACGGCGTTCTGGAGGGGCTGCTTTTGCTGGGTCTTGAGCGTCGTTTAATAAGAGCAGGTAGAAAAACGCGCCGGTCAGATCAATTAAAATAGTGTTAACTTAGCATATAAGACAAAAAAAGCGTTTTTCAGCTTTGATGTATATATGTCTACAATATATATATATATATATATATTACTTGTACCTCCAAGAATGTTATTTATCTCATCACTTGTAAGAAATGTAATATCCAAAACGTTGGTTCTACTTCTAATGAATTAAAGTCCGTTTTCGTAATCATAAATCGCATATACTAACTAATAAGAAAATCTGTGTTGTAGCTACCCATTTTAATCAAAACAAACCACCACGAAATGTCCGAATTTACCTTTCTCCCAATAGAATGTATCACAGGCACTGTAGATATCAATAGGAAACTCCTCACCCGTGAAATCTGGACTGTCCAGTTACGCACCACATCCCCGTACGGCCTTCACAAAAGGAATGAACTCACCCCTAGAAAGCGAATCCATTATGTTTGTTAGCTTTTTCTTTAAGTCTGTGTACTAGTGCTGGTGTATATTTCAACTGAAGAATTGTCGGATGACCAAAACGTCTTGTTTTATATTAAAGTGGAGCAGCAAAAGTTGTGTTTCTTGTTGTGTTTTGCAGTATACTTTTCATATT
>WURT03361022.1:0-44893 GCA_009936505.3 Holothuria glaberrima | reverse complement strand
AACATCAATGTCCTCAAAAGATTTGGTTGTCCCGACGGACGACCTTATACACCTGTTTTTGCAATATCTGGTAGTCCAGCAGAATTTCTGGTTGTCCCGGGCAACAGGACTACCGTAAAAATCGAACTCTGCAGGTCACATGGACTGTCATGCGGTCACATGAAGTAATCTGAGAGTACATGTAACATATATGAGCATACATGTGGCAATTTTTTTTTTTTTTTTTGATGTGACATTTTTTTTACTTTAGGTGGACATCAGAATAAGCCATAAAAAGTACACATTAGTATAGGATCATTATGATGTAACAATCAGACCTCAAACCTGTCACAAAATTGAATTATTTTTCAGGATTATAATTGACTCCAAAAGTCATGGAATCACTCCATTGTGAATATTATAGTTCAACTACATCTTCTGAAGCAAATCCATGTGACCAGTGAGATTTTCAAAACTGGCTTCAATTAGTAAAATTGACATAAAGCACTGATACAAAATTTTGATTCAGTGGCATGTAGTTTAATAACCATACGTCAAGCCTGTAATGACATGTGAACAAAAAAATGACTACAATTATTTGTCTGGTAAAGCATACAAAAAGTATTCCCCAAAGTTTGATGAGTTTTAAAGTTAGCATTTTTTTCTTAGTTTCGTTTATCATGCTCTTGTTCCAAGACATTTGTTCTGAAGCTCTCCAGGCTCTGGTGGTAGGCTAAGAGAGTAGGCTCAGAATTTCAAATAAACAACAGGGTGTCATGTGATCCCATCTCTTTTTTTTATTATTTTTTTTTTATTCATTTCTTCAGGTGAATCCTCATTTAATCCAGTTAGAATTAAAGAAAAGAAGAAATTATTGCTACCAACTAATAATTCAGATGATTTGATGACTAGCCAGTTGGCAGAAGCAACTGATTCTAACTCCCAAACATCGAGTGTTAGAAGGCATTATGTTCGCAAAGATACAGGAACTCTACCAGAAGATAGAGCATTCCCATCTAGCACTGCTAGAATATCAGAATCTCAGTTAACAGAGAGGGATAGTGACCACCTTCAGGAGGGAACTGGCCCAGATGTGTCTGAAGGAGTCAATCTAAGTCAAGTGGCTGATGAGGTTTTATGTTTGGAAACACATGCTGATCAAAATACTGAAGAAAATTGTGCTGATATGAAGGAAAATATTACCAGTTCAAACTCAAAATCTCAAGAGAGTGCATCTGTTTTGCCAGAGCTATCTTCTGGGGAAGAGAAATCAGTTCTTTTGTCCCAAACAGATAGCCCCCGCTCTAAAGAGCAGGATGTCCCCAGGTTGGTAAAAGAGCCCGCATCTCCTGATGAAGCTGGCAATCAGACTGAGTCAGGAATTAGTCACAGTTTGTCACCACATTCAATTTCTCGTCTTGAAGGGAAACGACCAAAAACTGCTCAGCATAGTAGTAGAAGTACCATTAGAAGCAGTGCTGATGATGTGAAGTCCTTTCATTCAGAAAATGAGAGTAGTGAACTTGTAAGGGGGAGGATAAATAATGATAGTGCAACTCCTTCTGGACTTTCCTCAGTTCCATACCTGGAGATTACTGATGATGCTAATCAAAGGTTTGGTGGATCAGTTAACTCCATAGGAGATGCTTCTAGTCTTCTTGATGAACTGAGCATCAAAAGTTTGTCACTCCATGACACTTTTAGTGGCAGTTATAGTTTAGAATTTGATGATGACAATGATGATGATGGGAGCTTAGAATTTGATAATGTTAGTTACAACAGTAGGTCAAGAGGAAGGAGTCAAAATGGGGGTATTAGTCTGCCAAACGAAGAATCTTTGAGAAGTACTGCAAGGAGTGTGAGTCCAAGTAATCAATCAAACAGGACTGAAGAATACATCAGAACTGAAAGTGTTGTGTCTCTAAGATAATGCCATACTTATTGGATGTATTTGAGCTGTTGTTTGGTGTGGCATACAAGGTACTGATTGGTATGAGAGGAAGTTGCAGTCATGCGCGGTAATTGTAGGATCAGGAGTGAAATTGTCAGGATGAAGTAGGTACAGGGTGAAAGTTGTCTGGGCGGGAATTGTCCAAGGGAAGTTGTCTGGGAACTTTACATTAAATATCAATATAAAAAGTACTTAACCTTTATTATTATGCTATACAAAACTTTGTAATTGCAGTTTGTTGTCTGTCCATACTATGACAGTCAGACTTAAAGAACAATGTGCATTTCCTTAATTGAAGTGCTCCTCTCATTACCTTGCTTGGATTAATGCCACTCCTTTTACACCATTGGGTAAAAGTTAATTAAAACTTTATTGATATTCCATGATAAAATTTTGCATCAAACGTCTCTCGTTTGAAGCAAATTTGTAATTCACTGTGAGCCATTTCAACATTAAGGAAATTTTTACTATTTTTTGATACAATTTTCATACATTTTGATTTATGGGTATGTTTCTTGTACAAATAAGAGGCTTTATATAAAATGCAATATTTAACTAAAAGGCTTACCATATGCTATGCACAATAGAAGAGACCAAATCATGACAGGAAACTGCTGTTTCTGTGTTTCTTTTTTTTTCCCTTTATCTTTCTATAAACAATAAGTCTTTTGCAATGCTATTATTTTAACATAGTGTTAGTATGACTATATTTACATTGAATACAATTTCAAGGTGAACTTTCATTAATGCCAATGTTGTCCATTTCAACGAAAAAAAAAAAAAACACGTCTCTTTTACACACAGTGTTCCTAGCCATGCTCATGTGCAACTTCAAAGCACAAGATATCAAACAAATACCTCTCAAAAAAAAGGTTGTAAATGAGAACTATCAAAGTACACAGGATTTATTTACATTTCTTACCAGAAAACCAACTACTTCATAAGGACCATTAGCTCACATGTTTTGACAGTATTTTGATTCCCTATCCACATTCCAGAAGATGACAAAAAGTTAGTAATGAAAAGGACTGTTCAATGTTACTGGCTCATTCATGAATACAAACAAATGATATCATGGCTGGTTGGCAAATAGTTGATAAGGCACACTTACACTTTCGTGACAATGAAAATTATATTCTAATTCATTAACATTCAGTGTGGAATCGTGCCAGCGTTTACACATGCAAAACCTAACATGCATGGATACATTCTTGCGCATGCTCTATGCCAACCATATTAACCATAAATGGGCTAATTTAATCTGTATTCCTACAGAATGAAGTCATGTGCAAGATGTGCTATTTCATGATTATCATGTACAACAGCACAATTTACCCACTTCTCAAAGGCTGCAAATAACTCGAGTTATAATGTGCAAAAGTGTAACATAACATGAACTCTAGGTTGACATACAAAAATAATGAGTGACAATACCCAAGCATAACTTAAGCTGTGTACTGAAGAGGTTGGAGAAGGCAGAGGTATTTTTCCCCCATTAAAAATGTATTTATGTAATGCTATAAATTTTGAGAAATGTTGTCAATGAGCCATGGGGGGGGGGGGGGGTTGTGGGCACCATAATGTATGATGCCTGGAAACCAATGATGTTCACTATGTCACTGAATATGATTCCTACTTCATTTGTTACTGCCAAAGCTACTTGAATCATATGAGCTTCTCGAGTATAAATTGATATTGGAGGTACAAGACTTTATTAAATTTGACCACTGTTGTAAAGCTTGTGCTTAAACCAGCAGATGTTTCATACCTTCCATGATGTTTATATTGTGCATTTTGGTTCACTCTCTAATAAATACTCAATGTGTACCAGGTACGTGCATACTGCACTCTCAGTAAACTACCTGATTTTTGAAAGGAAACTTCAATGCATAAATGGATGAAAGGACTTACCAAAAGTATGTCATATTTCTCACAGTAGACTGGGGGACACAAAAGACCTTTTTGCTACCCCTGTAGAAATTCTTGTAGAGCCCAGTCCACCAATATTAATAACTGTCTGAATTGGTGTGCAACCAAATTCCCTATTAAACCTAATGAAGTGTACAGATCTAAACTGGGTTGAAGTAGGTTATCAGCTACATATCACCCCAGACTCCTTATAAGAACATCTGGATTTAATCAGGATTAACTAGGTATTAAAAAGGCTTTGACTTGGTTTTAACTTATGCAGTTAAACCTAGTACAACTGGGTTCAACTGTAATATGAAATTTCCCATCAGGGGTCAGTCACATGAACTTGAATATGATGAAGAATACACAAACAAAAATTCATAAACTGTTTTAGCATATTCAGAGAGTGAAAACCAGATCTTTTCATAAAATCAAAGAGCAATTTTCACTCCTAGTTACTCTGTATTTACATACAGGGCTCGTGATAGCCGGTATCGCATCATAGTTTGTGACACAAAAGCAGCACTTTTGCAATCCAGTTTTGTACAGTGGATCACTTGTTTGCGATGCAAATATTTGACAACAACATTGAAGGTTTTACTTTTTAATGTGTACAAACCACCTGTGTTTGAAAAAGTGCTATACAATATTGACAAAATGCTATGCAAAATTGCAATTTGCATAGGTTTTGCTATACAATTTCTATTTCTTATCGTGAGCCCTGATTACATAATAGGATTTCTCCAAGTTGTCTATCTAAATGCCAGCCATAGCTATATGCTCTACAATCCTATACTAAGGCAAGCTGTGTGGGCACTATGAAACTAGCCTAGGGTGCTCATAGGTAAAACAGTACTTAGGTAAGGGTAGACATTCCACCCTTTCCCCCCTCTCTTTCCCCCCCCCCCCATCCACTGTCTAACCAGTACTAAACTTTACATATCTTCATCTCAATATCTCTCCTCTGGAATTCTGGGGTTGGAAATTCCAGAGGCCATGGACTGCAACCCTTGCAACTTGCTTTAACATCCCTCAAAAGGTACTAATTACACCAAAGGCCATAATGGTAGCAATGCTCTTCTACATTATTTCAAGGTTTTTGCCTAATTTGCCAGCTAAAGACCATTTGGACTTGTCCTAATTTCCACTTAATTTATGCAACTTTTACTTGGATTCTATTTAAACATGATCACCAAAAGTCTAATCCAACAAATAATGCAACTCATGCATGTGAAAATATAGAACACAGCAACTGTCTAAGCAAATAAAATGGACTATTCTTTAAAGCTCAAAGCTCCCACCATTCCTTGCTGAACTTGTACCAACTAATTACACATTCTGCACAAAATATTCACAAACGTCCCTTTCCCTGTATGATTTCTGCCATCAAGCAATGAGCATGCTCAGTACAATGCCATCACTAAAACACATAGGTGTAAGGTCAGCAACGTGTGCATTTTCCATTGGACGAATTGAATAATCTAACAATCCAATTCACTTATCCACAACTTCCCACAGGTTGGACAATGTGAACCCATCTTTCAATTTTTCTATTGCAAGACCCAGTTCCTCAGAATAAACAGGTGGTCTGTCCTTTGGCTTGTTGCCATCAGCAAAGTAGGCCTAAAAAAACAAACAAACAATGAGATGAATATCTATTTCCATATAACAGTTTTCTTTCAAATGCCATGAAGGCATCTTTTAGAAACTATGAAAAACCTCTTTTAGCTCCAGTAATGAACTGCAATAATCATACAAAATTCAAAATTTCATTCCAGCTCCAGCAAGTAAGGTGTGACTATTTCATTTTTAAAGCAAACAAACTAAGTCCATACAATGTAGTGAGTAAAAATACAAAACTGAAAGAAATGCTGCTAATTGTGCTAATGGAAAATCAACAATGTGAAATTTCACCAGCACTCTGTAAACTAAGAAAATATTTGAGTTCAAAAGCCAGAATCACAAAGAATCACATAAAATTTTTGCTTGAGTCAAAATACAAACTGCTTCACAAATTTTGCAATCAGATCAGTGTTCACACTAAGGATTTGAATCTGAGGGGGAAATCCCCCATTCATATATTTTTTTTTAGGGGGGGGGGATTTGCAGTATGAAGGATGGATTTCCTAATTTCAATTTCCAAAAGTTTAATTTAACAACACACCAACAACATTGTCTCATAATGTCTACAAAAGGGTGTGCAGTAATGAATTCTCTGTGATAACTTCTCATGTAGTGTTGAGCAATATATCGAAAACTATTGTAACACCAATACTTTATGTCATGTCCGTGTTCTGTACAGGAGTTTAAGTGAAACAGGGTGAGAGCACAGTAAAGTGCATGTGTAGGTCCGTAATTGTATGGGGCCATAGTTGTATGCAAACACCCATACATTAGGCTATGCACCTGCTCTGTAGAGAAGTTTACTTACATCGCAAGAACACACGAAATGGTAAGGGGAGTTCAGTATTTTTTCCATCGCTACTTGTCTTTGGTAAATTGCAGTTGTTACCTCATTATTTTGCTGTAGTAATGGTGGGGCTTTTAACATAAAACATGCATGTTAATTTGTGTGGTGTGAAAGTATACTACTTGTACAATGACGGTGACTGAAAAGTGGCCCCCATGAGCTTGACGAGCACAAAAGTTTGACGCACTTGATTTCATACTTGACTCATACGTACCTACGCATGTAGTTGACTCAAGGAGGTGTACAATTCTAGCTCCATTGATTTGTGCACAGTATCGAATAGATATTTTTGTAGAGATATAAATAGTGCATGCATGCATTACAGCATCATCTTATCTGCAGCCCTGCCACGTCACCCCCATTTTCGGGTCTCCTCCCGCTCACCCACTTAACTGTTTGAATCTCCCGCATTGTACTTTTTTAGCATAAAATTCATTTCACTGGACCAAAATAATGCCAGAAATCAACATCTGATGTGCAAAAAAAAGCAAAAAAAAATTTGGGTCGTACAACTATGTCAACGAGAGTCGGTCTCCAAAAAAAAGGTCTTTGAAACGGGACGGGAAGTGTAAAAAATTTTCACCCTCGAAAAAATCATCCGACCTTGGCATCTCTGTATCTGTACAATATGGTGCATTCTAGTTAGAACTATTTTAATAATTGTGGGTGCACAAGAGCTCAGAGCTGTGATATAATTGGATTAATTTTCGGGACCAATCACATTAATGGTCACTTTTGTAGAGTTTGTTTTATTCAGCTTTCGAAGTCCATTAGTTTGCTTCTAGTTTTGTGTGGCACTGAGCAGAATTAAATGGGGTATATTTAATTTTTTCGTTGAAAAAATAGAAAGGGGGAATTACCTCCTTGCATTTCATATTGAGCAGGATTTTGAGAACAGCTGTGGGAATTGCGCAATCCGCAACCTAAATGCGAACACTGAATCAGATATTTACAAAGCAAATTTGTGCTGTTCATAAGGTCATGCAGAGTATCTGCAGTACATGCACAAACCATTCATGTTTGCAAACAGCTGGATCTTATTCTGTAACATAGCTTAAAAGACAACCAAATCAATGAAATTGCTCACATGACATACATTTTCTTCCTTGCTAATCATACATGTAGTTCCAAGCCATGCACAACTGCTTGGTATAGTGTCCTTCAATATAACAACTTTTCCACTTAGAACAACTTTTAAGCTTGAGTAAATTTAAGCTCAATATTTATTCATTGTGCCTCTCCTGAACACTGACTATACACTAACACATACTGCATATGTCTGATTTATGGGCTTGTGAATTCTGGCTCGTAGACACTCAAAAGTTTCAATACCCGATGCTTTATGCATTGTACTTTTGAGATCCCTTTATAGAATTTCACAATGAAATTTAAGTTCCCAACTTCTCAAAAATGTCATGAGTTTAACACCCTAAAACTCTCTTTTTCAAAATTTTGTTGTAATTATCATATTTTTCATGTTCTTTGGGATGCTGGGATAGACGTTGTGCATAGGTAACTACCAAAGTTGGCTTAATAAAGTTATATGCAATTGGCACCTCTTATGGTAATATTACATAACAATGTTTTATACTTAGTCATTAAACAATACATTGAACACAAATTCCACCTTTCTTTTCAAAAAAAACAAGAAAACAAAACTTACCGCAAATGCATCTGATTGGCCTTCCTCGTCAATGATGTCTACGTCATCCTGAATGTTCTCCACCTTTAAGTCTTCCAATGCCTGTGGGTGGTCCTCTCTTTCAAATTCTACTCCCAGGATGGGACTAGCAGTGTAAACTCTATGCAAGGACTGAATTTCTTTTACTGTTTCTTGAAGTTTTTCCATTGGATCAATTCGAAATCCTAAAACATACCCTCCACTCTAGATTGGATGAAAATTGAAAAAAAAAAAAACATGAATTGATATCAATGATGCCACAAAAGGTGTGTTTTACTGTTACCACCTTTTGGAAACATCATGAAGTCACTTAAACCAGGCTTTATTGTAAAAGATTTTAGTCAACTTCAAAAGTGGAGCTACTCAAGAGCTCTGACCTTTACCTAGGATTATTGGGAAAGTTTAACAGCTGTTTATTCAATAACTGACCAATCAGCTTGTGAGACCAGGCTGACTCCTGAAGATTTGCCTTTCATTACTTTTCATGTTGTTTGTTAAGTTTCACAAATTCTGTGGCAGCCAATTCACAAGGCATAGAGCAGACACGTCAAAAGCTAGACTGTGGTTTGCAACCAATGTGAGTAAACCTTCTATCAATACTAATCCTTACTTATACATGGCAGGCCTGTAGCAGCTACTACCCTGCTTTTTTTTCGTTGGGGGGTGGAGGGGGTGGGGGGTTCAAATCTGGCTGATGGGAATCTCATGTTTGTAAGGCAGTTGCTTGGATCCATCATAGAGGTCTGCTACTGAAACCACAGAAAAAAATGGGACAAGGTTGAGGGTAGGGGTTATTAATCAAAATTTGGGAGGGCTTTGCCAAAAAGTGCCCCCTCCCCCACCTGTGGCAACAGGCCTTTACTATTAAAGGCACTACAGAATACTACAGATGACTCACCTGGTTAGATGTTTCTAAAACCAAGGCCATTCCAAACTTTGAGTCTCTTACTTTAACAGATCTCTGCAACACAGAAAAAGTAACTGTTAATTACACATACACATTACAATATACATAACATATCTGTTGTGTAACATCTTTATATGTTCATAAAACCTGTATTATTTGCATGAATGTGAATGTCCTCTCACTCATTTCTTTGTTAAATTGTGCTTCATCTCCACTTTTTTTTGATTCCTTCAAAGTTTTTGGGACTATGATGCTGCTCTCTTAAAAACTAATGTATTGGCTATTAATAGAACATAAAATAATTTTAACTGTGACAACAGACTTCTTAAGCTAGAGAGGTATCCACAATTCACTATTAAAGGGTTAATGCAGTCATCCCAATTTGAATTAGTGTACATGGGTATCCTATTTCATGAACGGCTTTTGAGAATCATGTGAGGTTATGTTTCTCACTGATTTGTGAAATTCACACAGAGTAACTTCTTAGTTTAGCATGATATTCAATCTTGGTGTTCTGACATGTCATGAAAGAAACTTAAAGTGAAATAAGAGGATATTTGTGAATATAGCAGTTGTTTCAAAATATTTTCAAGTGACTGCTTATGCCCTTTTATAACAATTCATAAATATGTTAAACTGCTCTGTAATCTTCCTACACTATAAATGAATTACTGTAATATGACAGAAAATTTTGACCAATCTTTAACAGCTCATATTCCAAAATTTTTGTCTGCAGTATTTCTGTCATGCCTACTGGTTATGGCAATTTTTGAGAGCATTGTACACTGTACAACTACAAAGCGCTTTTAGGGACTTTCCCAAACAGTTCCCTCCTTCCTAAAAGCAGATTTCATCTGATAGACATACACCTCCAAAAGAGGCAAACACACAAAAGATTGGTGTTTCCTCTTACAATCATATGACTTGTCACCTGACACCTGACCAACACAGACCTTTAAGCAAATATAAATCAAAAACAGAGACTCACCATCTGCAAATATGGAACACTGACATTAAATGATTCATTCAAGTTTGCATGCCATACAAGTCTTACATTGGTGATAAAGAAGGTACCTAGGTTTCCCTGTAAAAAAAAAAAAAAAAAAAAGACCAGAAATGTTACTATGATTGCACATGTAGTCTTTTTTGAAAGACTGTATTTAACTAAGCATCAAGAAAAGCATGCAACTCTTAGACAGATACAAGTTCAAAGATGTTTTCAGTACTTTCTTTCCCTTGTCTAAACGTTTCTTTTACCTAGTGGTCCTTTCCCATTAGTAATGAGGACACCTAGTCACATAACAAAGTCGATATAAAACTGTTTCTAGAGAATCAAGAAGACGTAAAGCCTGATGTGAAATAAATAGACTACCAATTTCTATCATGATCTACCCCCAGCCACACCTTACCATATTTTAAAAGTTACCATTACACTAAACTAACCTTGTGTGGAATATGTACGCAAGTGACCATACGTACATATAGCCTGTCCATCACAGCCTGACATTTTTGGTTAGATACACAGAAAAGTAATAATGTATTAAAACAAAAATTACAAAATAAATGCAATTTTTACCTGGTCACTTGACAGATTCCATACACCATTCACTTTATCATAGACTTGCTCAAGGGGTAATAGCCTTAATTGTTTATTTTCCACAACTGCTCCCCTCAACTTTAAATCTCTATACAGTTTTGAAGTTTCATATGCTCTGGATAGAAAGATAAATCAACGAGAAGAAGAACATAGATTACCCAAGCTTGTTCAGTCCATGATAGTATTCATCAAGGCTCATTGTATTATTCTTATCATTTTATCAGCCTGTCATTTTTCTCATGATCACTATATGTCCTCTATCTTCGTTGATCTATAATGAAACCTCCTACTTATGCCTTCAGCTAGTCTTTGATGAAAGCATTTCATTTCAAAACTTGATTCCTACGTTATGTTGTAATTTACATGAAATTGTTGCATTGCACTCACCATCGATATGTGATCTTTATCAAGGTACAATGACCAGCTAACCTACCACCAATAAATATCAAGCTGAAGCCACTGCTCTTCAATCCTAACATTCTTAATCTACTAGCATCTACTTGGTCATGTTTACCACAGAAAAAAATTATGCATAACTTAAGGAGTAAAGACCTACAAAAGCAGTGGCTGATGCATCCCCTGATAAATTTTGGGTCCCAGGGTAGCAGAGTAGTTTACAATGCTATGCACTTATGTGTTTTACAAGAAGGAGGGCAGTCGCGGAGCATCCATATAGTCCGGGGGGGGGTCCTTTGGCCCCTCCACGGACACAAAAATGCCTGTCAGGGCCCTTTTTAGGTTTTTACCATATTGATGCATAGGGTATCTATCCACTTCAAAGTGCTCCTACAAGCCATTCTTGCACCCTCTGACCAAATTCCCTAGCCTCGCCGCTGTTTGAGGGTTTGAATCCCACTCAAAGTATGAGGGGTTTTCTCTGCTGGGTATAATTCCAGCTTTCCCTCCCACTTGGCATGGCCTGCCATAAAAATCTATTGCCTAGCTGACAAAGTATGCTGCACACCTGACCAAAGCCCCCCTACCCAAGCAGACCAGTTTGACAAGCTGACCTTAATTTTGCATCCTTTATACAAGCTTCATGAGGCAATGAGAAGTATGCAGCTGGCCTAAGAATGCTACAAAGGAAACCAACTCATGATGCATAGTTTTTGTGTTAAAAATTAGCTCAATGAGCGAATCAATAGCATGCTAAAGTCCATCCCTCTATATTTATCACCACAATTTCTTCAGTTTCATCCCAAAACTTGCAAAGGTGTACTCTAACTCTTTCTCATAACAACAACTTAAAAGGCAAATTTTCACCTCAATCTGAAGTTGTATAAACTGCCATCCGTACTCCCATGAATACCTCTCTTTAATTATCTGACAAGTTTTTGTCACCAAATTGTTAAATTAATGCAGATTAAATTATGATTTACTTCAAACAAGCAATATTATACAGATAATGAATGTTTATGAGTGCAATAGTCTGAATAATTTCATGAGTTGAAAGATTGAATGTTCTATTCAACGAGGCGAAGCCGAGTTGAATAGAACGTTCAATCTTTCAACGAATGAAATTATTCATACTATTGCATGAATGGAAAACATTCATTATTTGTTTTATATAACACCTAACTTCCTAAATCATAGATTTTGGTCAAAATTTGATCGTATGTACCCCCACGACTGATGTCACCTCCGTGCGTTAATATATACTAACCCAGGGCCATGCAATAGTACGAAATAACCCATGGTATGTGACCACCAATCCTCCAATCAGATGTAGAGAAATTAACAAGGTGTTATATAATATTTCCTAATACATGCCTATCTGGTGTTTCAGAGTGAAGGCTGGATGACTGCTTATTCCCTTTATTGCATGTTGTTAGCCTTTGAACTTCAATTTGTAATCATGAAAGAGGATTTATACTAACCTGTGAACTGCCATAAAGGTCGTAAAGAGTCTAGGGGAACCAGGAATGAGATAGGTAAAGATGAACTCAAATCGAGTGTTATTACACTTGGTAAGAATGTACAATGCCTCTGTTGTGCCACGAAGTTTCTGTATGAAAGAACACAATATGTCAACCATGTTACTCTTTAAGTAAAAACTTCAAGACTAACATTTCTTCTGTCAGCTTTGTTCACTCTTAAAAACAGTGTTTTACTGATATCACCAAACACAGATACACCTAATACCCTATATTTTATGTCTCCTATTGGCTAATACTGATTTGATCCCAATATATACAGAAATGAGCCTACTATTATACACAAAAACATAGATTACTGTATATTGCATTACCATGATACATCATTACACTTAGAGGAGGTAAAATATTGTTTTAATGTAAAACATAAGAAAGAGCACATTTTTTGTATGAATTTAAAGGGCATATTGAGTTGGTTCACAAAACTCATAATTATTTTCACAACTGTTGAGATTTACTCACATCTTGATGGCAAATGATCAAACTAAGAGATACTGCACATCTGACACACAACTGAAATGGCTATGATAGGGTAATTAATGATTAAAATCGTTTATTACAACTTTGTGACCAGACAATTTTTACCATTATGTAGTAATCATATACAATCCCTTTCCACAAAACAATACAAATCTCACATTTTCAGTGACTGCAGGAAGTGAAACATGAGTAAAGAGGCTAAATAGAAGTATTGTCATGCAATGATTTCCTTCAAACTTGTTACAAAAATAACTGATGTCAACTCAATGAGCCCCTTTAAGGGCTGGAGTTATCAGTTTGGTAGCACAGCACTGATACCAATAATGGATGAACAAAAGGAACATAGGCTGATACTCATACTCCTAGGAAGCTGTTCAAGACTAGGGGGGCTAGAAACTGTTTTGGACCACCTTCCTGGGGGAGGGGTTTGAGAGGAGGGGTGTCCCCCCTCCCCTATGGGAAATTTCTGAATATATGAGGGTCCTTAGATGCAATTTGGTGGAAAATGTAGGACTAATTTTAAGGCAAATTTTTGACATTTTTACAGAGGAAACAAACATGGGGTTTTTATCCTTGGACTGGGGAAAGCAGGAGCATACTTCCACCCCACCACATATCTGACTTTCGAGGCTAAAACCTAGCCAGCCCCTTGATTCCTACGCCCATGCCAGTACCAGTATTGAACACCAGCAATTGGTCCAACACCAATCAGAAATGGAATAATGAACATGAGAGTACAAGCTAAAGTAACTGACAACAATTAAATTAGAGGGCGCAACAATTTCATGTTTTAAACGTTGCGACAAGTCATCCAAAGTATTTCCTTCTTTGTCATAGATAGCAGAAAAATTCAGCTAGTAACAACTGCACCTTACTGTGTTTGCTAAACATTGCAAAGGAGTTGCCTTTCAAAAGAGGTATGCAATAGCAACAGATTTTCACCATACTGTAATTACAAACTATATTCAACTTATCAACTGTTCTTTGGTCATGATACTAGTACATAAGGTGTTCTCTAAAGAGAGTAGCCCCTCAATGAAACGGCTGGTCACACTGCATCCCAAAAAGTTTAAAAGTATACAGAAAGATTAAAAAATTAAAATAAAATAAACTCAAAAACAAAAACACAGATTTTCATGCAATCTTAAAATATAGTTGCTATTCAAAAGCATTAATACTTACAGAATTGGTAGTTCGGACATTAATGTTGATGATACAGTTATAGCCAACAGCTTTAAAGAGATGAAACAAAAAATGAATTCCATCAACTTGAAATGATAACATGACTAAAACTCTGATAAATGGGAGAGGTGGTAAAAATGAAGTAACAAAAATGTGCGGCCCAAGTTACTTTAGTTTTTAAAGGGGGACAGACTGGATAACCAGTAGGCTTGGGGGAGTGAACTATCTACTTTTGGAATCTGGTAACTGTCACTTTTAGGGTTCATTACTCTTAATGGAATCATGACTAAGCTGCCAAACTCCCACGTCAGAAAATTGTATCAATTAACTGGAAGCAAAAGCAATAATCAAATATAACAATTAGACTGGTTTGAAGTACTTAAATAAGCCTGTGCAAATTAAACAGCACACACCATGTTCACTTCTAAAATATTTTTCCATTAGACTGTTTTTAAGTTCTGCAGGATCATTTACATTGTAGGTGTTTCTGTAGTACAACTGGATGGTTAAAGCAGCTAAAAATGTACAAAATTTCCCATACACAATTATTTCTTTGTGGAATAACCCAACTCAAACACAGCATGCAAATCCTATGCAACCTAAATTATAGGGGCCTCTCTTGATATGAAATAGAATGAGGTAAGGCGTGACATTCAGTTCTACTTTACATGGTTGAATCATGAAGAACTGTTATCACCATCTCACAGTCTTACTTACAGAGGTTAATCCTTGGCATGGAATGCGAATGCCACAGAAGCCGTAAGTTGGTAATAATCAGCCTCCCTGAAAAGTAAACAATTTCAAAAACTTCATATAAAATGATGCATATTATATGTATAAATGCATCAAGACTGATTGTCCGGTTAGAAATGAACCTTGACTTTTAAAAATACTTTCAATTTTTAGGCACAGCCCTTGCTGGAATAAAATTAAGTGACAAATAAATGTCTTTCATTTCATCACAACATTAAAAATATGTTTTGACAAAATTCAAATCATTTGCAGAAAGGCTAAGCAACCTCAATACATCAGGAAAGCCTTTATTACACTTTGTCAAAGACAATAAAGACCTCTCATATGCAACTTAGACTACGTAAAACTGAACAAATTAACCGAATACATTCAGTATGTAGCACTACGGGATGTTGCATGCTGTTATTTACTTGGAAATGCATCATACTTATTACTACAGACAGCTTAAGATATCAAGAACAGAGAGCAAAATTACTTGGGACAGCTTTACGGTAATGTATGAAGTTGATTAACTTTATTCTGAAAGAGAATGAGCACTTACAAGTCATACTTTCCTTACAAGTATCTTTCATATTGTGAGATATTAATATTGCATAAAAATATGAACCAAAAATTTGTTTTACATAACTTATTGAATTTTGTAACATGTTTATTGTGGTATCACTTGATGTAAAGGAGCTACAAAAACTAGGAGAGGGGCATGTAATTAACAAGAAAGAGTCCTGACTTACAGAGCGAGAAAAGCAATTATTCAGTTTTAAACCAAATTAATATTTGTTGTAATGACTCACCCCTTTCTCCATTATTACCCTTTGTGTCTTCAACTGAATCTAATACATCCACTGGAAATTCACCTGGTCTCATATTCATATTTCTGTTCAAAAGTGTTGAGAGTGTTAATTGTCATATGTTAAGACAATGGCATAGCTTTAAAAACTGATACAATGATGTGCTCTCAACAGGCAGCACAGGGAAGCCACTCCCATTACAACAGCTACTGCAGACATTCAAAATCATGGATCCTGCCTAACATTATTTTCATCTTGGACAAAAAAAAATTCTGATAGTCCCTTTCTTAAACTCCTTCCCTAGGGTGGGGATCAATGTGCCCAGCACTCAGAATATCCTAGGTAGTACTGTGTATGTCCCTGCTTTTATGGAACGAGGAATGTTGGTCAACTTGCTATAATTAGGAAAAAATAAATACTGTTTGATCCTTATGAAAAAGATGGCAATAAGCCTTTTGAAAGTCCGACTGTGCAAGCACACATCTTGTTAACTTGGGGATAATTAAACACACTGGCTTACCTTACCACGCATGCCAAGGAACTGCTATTATTGGTTACGATGAACAGAGAAACCTATGCGGTCATGATGGCGTGTGTATGTATGTGTGTATGTGCATGTGTGTATGTATGTGTGGGTTTGTAAAGGGCATATTCTGGGGATACACGCAGGAAAACATACCCATGAACTGGGGATACTCCACGAAATGGGGATATCCCTGTTTCTAGAATGGCTAAAATAATGCAAAGCGGGGTGTCAGGTAAGTGCCTACAACTTTACAGATTGATCTGAGGTAATGCCCCTATTTCATGTTTTAAGTCTTCATTCATATGTAAATGCGTGTGTAGATTTTTCGGTATCCCCAGTTTCCCGCTGTGTAAACCTGTAATTATCTCCAATTCACTAGGAGGAAGAGGATGTCCCCACTTTGCACATTATTTGTGCATGTCCCCGACTGGCGCCGTAAACGGGTGGGTATGTGTGTGTGTGTTTGTGACACTTCTTGTTTACATGATATCTCAAGAAGGAAAACTCTGAACATTCTCAAACTTGGTAGGTAGATGCCCCATATGGAGATGAAGAACCCTAATGTTTTTAGTGGAGGTCAAAGGTCATCTGGGGTCACCAGGGGTCAAAACCTGAAAAATCTTGTTTACACGATATCTAAAGGTAGGAAGCTTGGATAAATATCATACTTGGTATGTGGATGCATTATGGTGAGAAGAACCCTATCATTTTTGGTGGAGGTTAAATGTATAATACCTTGTTAACAGGATATCTCATGTTAGGAAGCTTGGAAACTTCACATGGTGTTGCATTTAATCCATCAGAAAACCCCTATGAGTGTTTTTGGATGTCAGAGGTCAGCTGAAATCACCAGTGGCCAAAAAGCAAAATGTCCCAAGAATTCCCAAGGTCACATATGAACACAAAATTGTAACTTTCCAGCACATTAAGAAAGCATTCAACCGATGATTGAAAGAAATGGGACATCTTGGCATTATTTGAGTGCTATTCATCGGAACCACAATGCAATTTTTGCATTCTGGTTTTAGATATTCAAATCATACTTTTTTAGATCAACCCAGAGTGTAAGAAGTGTTTTTACCTGTGACTTTGTGTGTTTAATAAGATGAACATGTTCTTTTTGGCCTTAAAAATTGTCTTATAATCTGTTCCAAATCACATGTATTTCGCAAACTATGTATGGCAATGCTTGAAAAACATGGGGCGGAGTGCGAATCGCCACCGAAATGCTAAAAATTGCCCCCGAAATTGCCCCCAAAATTGCCATGATAGGTGCTAAAAAAAATGAAAATTTGAGCAAATCGCCCCCGGAAATTCCCAAGAATGTTCGAGCTGTGAATGCTTCACCTTTCCCTCTGATGAAAAAAAATTGTGGTCAAATTTCTGATGAAAACTAGCCAAGAAATTATGACAGACTTCTAAATGCTCAAACAAGTTCAAACAACTTAACTGCCAATAATCGCAATTTGCACAAGATTTCAAAACCTCTACATCGAGATCTAGCGATTATTTCACTGACTTCTTTTTAATCCACCAAATTTTTTTCAATGAACGAAATCAAGTATCAAATTCGCACTCATTAATATAGGGCCGCAATGTACGCAAACACCGATACGTAAGGCCATTTCCGTATGTGTTCTGTACAGAAGGTCAAGTGAAACGTACGATGAAAGCACAGTAAAGTCACAGCATGTGTATGGGTCCAAAGTTGCATGCAAACACTAGGACATTAGGCTAAGTACCTGCTCTGCACAAAAGTTGACATACATCACAAGAACACTGAGCAAGGTACAGGAAATTACAGTATTTTTTTATCGCTACTTGTACCGCTAAATTTCCATTTGCTACATCATAGTTTGCAGTAGTAACGACGGGTGCTTTAATGAAAAACATGCATTTTAATTTGTGTGAAAGTAAAGTGTACTTTGTACTTCTATGATTTACACAGTAACAATGTCTGAAACGTGACCAGATAAGCTGTGCAAGAAAGTTGCATGGTGCACCCAAACTCGTACTAGTTCCCATTCATTTGTGCACAGCTATAGCATAAATCGAACAGATATTTACATATGGATATACAGTGCCTGTATCCACTACGTGCTGCTATATGAAACCCTCAAGACAACACATGTAATCCTACATACTCTGTTCATTTATCGATAAAGCACGTTAGGATCATGGATGGTGTGAAATGGCGAAGTGCATACATTGAAATATTGCAGGAATTCCATGTATTTTTTTTTTTTTTTTACCATTCGTCTGTGAGCAACTTGGGCTAAGATAATGGTATATGCTGAGAAAGTGAATATAGCTCAATTATCGAGACATTTAGCTTTGCACCAAAAACTATGGAGCTGTACTGTAGCACCCACAAATCCTTAAGTAGCACCTGAAATCACATTTTCGGGGGCAATTTTTTCTTTGAAATAGTACCCGTAATTGAAAAAGTAGTTCAACCCCGGATGTACAGTATGGCGAGCAAGGTTAATCTTCCTTGCATCCCATAATTCCTTAAGGCAATCATAATTGTTCAAAGCCTTATTTGATGCCATTGGATTGAACTAATGATACTGGTTCTAATAACAACCTTTTTAGAGTAAAACTACTTGCATATTATTTTAAACCAACTAGTTTCAAAGTGAAACAAGTGTGTTTTGTTATATGTCCTTAAATGTAGCGGTGGTAC
Source organism: Holothuria glaberrima (assembly GCA_009936505.3). Lineage (NCBI taxonomy): Eukaryota > Metazoa > Echinodermata > Holothuroidea > Aspidochirotida > Holothuriidae > Holothuria > Holothuria glaberrima. The sequence goes on along the minus strand of WURT03361022.1, from coordinate 26,048 downwards.
TTACGATGGATTGATATCAAAACGAACATCACGATCTTCCCACAAGGCATCATTAAAACCAGAAAAGTTTGGCATCTTTATCAGACTGATAGCTGATTATTCACTGATCCAGGATACAGAATCTTATTGTCCTCAGATAGTAGTTTAGCAATGATGAAAGTCTTTCAATACTGGAACCTTCACAAATAAACAAGTTCAGAAGGTAAAATGTGTTACTGCAGATAAGACAAAATCAATCTTGGATTACTTACCCTTTCGACACTCTGACAACTAACTGACTAATATCATATTGGCATGACAACCATACCAGTGATTATATGTCAAAGCTTAGCAAATAAATTTGAAGAACACAAAACTGACACATTAAAAAATCATAAGAATAATTTCAAAATTCTTTACCTCACTGAATGCCATGTGACATGACTATTGATTAGATTGAAAAAAGGAACTGTTATGGCATTCAATACTTTGCTATTCTTTAAGCAGGACCTTCATAATTCTGATGAAAGCTGGCATGTTTCACATTATTCAGTAAATACTTGTTTTTGAGTTCTGTGGTAGTGCTGTAAAATAAGTGTATCAGATTGTCACAACTTATAAGTTACTGTAGAACAGATCAGTGTTGGCAATAGGCCCCAGAATTTGGGGTGGGGGTCTGGGGGAGGTGGGGTTGAGGTTCTCCCCCCCCCCTCAAAAATAATTTAAGCAGAATTTTCTTTCAACTTTTCCCAACCCTCTGAGCAGGTAGGCATATTCCCACACATGATTTTAAAACGGGATGGTTGAGATAAGTACGGGATTCATGCAATACTGCTGCTTAATGAGAACACTAGGAACAAACATGCATGTACTGAACCAGTCAAACTAGGGTTGGGGTTGTGTCAGACAGGCAACATAGTTTCAACATGCATTACATTGTAACCAACCAGAATCAATAAAGTAATGTTGATAAGTATTAACCAATGAAATCTCAAGTACTGTAGATAAATAGTTAAGAAAGAACTTATGGTGAAAGAAAATAGCTAAAAGACAAAAATAATATGGCCAAACAAGAATATAAAATAATCTAAAATATCAAGTCCAAAGATGGCAGACTTTTATGTACAAAAATACAAAGCTGGAAAAATAAAATGTGAACAAGAAATGACTGTACAATGGTTTTGATCATGCCTCCAACATCAAAACCAAAACTTAACAAGTTTTTATTTTAATAGTTCCACAGTAGGCCCTAGTAGAACAAGGAAACTGCAGTGCAGAAATGTTATTATTTTGACCACTGACTGACTGGGAAGGGACCCCAGTCTAATCATGGCACACTGTCTGATATTCCATTCTTTTAAGTTTCCTGGTACTGTCGTATTGGTTGAAATTCATTGTTTATTTTGGCAACTGCATTAGGCCTAATGTTAGGTGTGTTTTTGGAAGTTCAATCATACAGGGTGAATGGTAGTATTAAAGAACAATTGCTTGGGACCCCCAAGCTTAACTATTCCTCATTGGAACTGGGTTAACCTTGAAAAACAAAACAGCACCCTTCATCCTCTAGTCGCATATGGATGCAAATCTATGAGTTTCAATCTCTCGGCCTAACTCGTCTTTCAGACTCAGTCTCAGACAGAGTCAGACTCAGAGGCAATGGTCCCTAATGGGTGACATAGTTCCCCAGGATGGTGTTACTGACAAGTACAGAATTACGCTGCAAGGTTCAGTCTACAGATGCTTGTAAAGCAAGTTCAGATAGCATGGATATGCCTACAGTCATAGGCTAGGTCCTGGTCCTATGATGGTCTAGTCCATAGTCTGCTGACCTAGTATTTAGGTTGCTTTGAGGCTTCCCATACTAGGTCAGCAATATTGCTGTTTACAAAATTGGGCTACCGCATTGTCAAAACTTTTTGCTGGTCTCGATCTTTCTATGGGTCATTTATATGTTTAAGATCCTTCTTGTTTTTTAGACATCAAACTGCTTAAATCTTGTTACTAGGACGTTCACACTATTGTATACGGAGCAACTGTTATAGAATACCCCGCCACAGTGAAAGACACATTTTTAAAATCCCCAGTGGATCACATCATGTTAATTGTTTTCGAGAATGACACTGAGTGATGTTGGAAATGATGTATTCTCAGTTGAAAAAATTCCAAGTCCAATGGACTTGCTCACTGTTTATTACAGATGAATAGCTCAATGTCACCAAATGTTGCTGTTTCAGTTTGACTAGGAATCCATTTGCACCTGGATTCCTAGTCCAAGTGGCCACCTGAATATGAATCCATTTTAAGGTGGATTCCTAGTCAAAGTGGCTGCCTAACAAGGAATCCAATTTCAGATGGATTCCTAGTCCAAGTGGCAACCTGACTAGGAATCCATTTGTAGCTGGATTCCCAGTCCTAGTCGAAGTGGCTTCCTGACTAGGTATCCATTTTCAGCTGGATTCCTAGTCCAAGTGGCAACCTGACTAGGAATCCATTTGTAGCTGGATTCTGGATTCCTAGTCCAGTTGAATTGTGTGACTACGACTAGGAATGAGCAGTGGAAATCATTGAGGTGGGGTATTCTATAGTTGTACCTTGCATTCTAAATAGCACACATTGCTATTCAATTGTGACACAGCCTAGGCCTAGACCTAGTCTATAGCTGTGGTTACGTTGGGGACAGCTCTATTCCGACGTCTCTTTGTTCCAACGTCTCTATGATCCAAAAAGTCTGCACTGAGGTTAAAGGTTAGGTTACAACAAGCCCCCATCCTATCACTGTCCTTCATGTGAACATTCGGAATATAGAGACATCGGAAAAACAAGACTCGGAACACAGAGGTGTAACCGTTATGTTCATAGATAACGCATATGCGTAGCCTATGTAGCAACGATCACTGCAGAAACGCACACAGACGCAAGATCCCTTGGGGATCTTTTGCGGGAAAAAGTTGGTATAGCGATAGCCTAGGCCTAATTCGGGGATCAAAGTGCACGTGAGAACTAGGCATAGGTACCCTTGGCTGAAGATAATTCAACTAGTCTAAAGTCTGTGTTGTGCTATAATTTCGTGAAACTAGGCCTAACGTTGTCCCTGTACTTCTTGGTCTATTCAGTGTCCTACTCAGTGAACAAGTCATGATCTAAGAGGAAATGTCTTGGCTATACAATCTCTCTGAACCAAAGATAATACTACTGTAGTGGGATTTTTTACGAATATTGATTTAAGATTGATGCAAACCGTCATTTATTCGAATTAACAATATTACCCTCGAAAATAAACTGTGACTGCGTCAAGAAGCGTTTCCAAGGCAAAGAATTCGTATTTATATGACGCCCGCCCTCTATTAACAGCCCATAATCGGATAAGTTAGAATGGGTGGTGATTGGTAGGTAGTTAGATTCTACTTAATTGCTGTACCAAGGAAACTTCCGAAGTAATCCGATGGTTACCCTGCAGGTTGGTATGACCTAGCTCTAAATTCAAGTTCGTAAAAGGGTACGAAGATTTCAGCGAAGGTCGGCAATCTTTGAAGAGGGTGGGTGTGGTAGGAAAGGAGGGTGTCGAGGTTAATAAACTAGACTTTCAAATCTTGGTGTCATTTTATGCATCGAGATCTTCCTCTTCCCCAACAACCTTTTAAGTTGACTTTTCCATCTATTCCATTCCGTCTAGAGATAATCTTTAAAAGTTTATTCCTAAAATTGCACGATTTGTAATGTGTGAAATTCATTTATTGGAGGTGCGTTAATTAAAATTTATTTCCCATACTTTAATTCCCATTATTCTTTCCACCAATAAATCGGTTCGGAACTTCATGTCACAAAAGCATCCACTTAGGGCCAAGTTGATTAGGCTACTTGAGATTCTGATCTTTTGAACTATTTGTTTGCTCAATAGCAAGTATGAGCAGTAAATCATAAAGGCTAGCTATACACCATAATCATATACAACGTCGTATAAACCTCGATATTGAACTTAAACTATTATGTTTAAAAGATCGATGACTTGAATACACTGAGAGTTGTAGTCTTCTCATAGTAAACCGTCGAAGATTAAAGAAGAAAGAAACATGCATGGTGATGATGAAACAGAGCTTCGTGGCGTGAGTACTTAGTTATTATTTACTCTTGTAGTAGCAGTATTCCATGGGCACTATAGGCCTACCACAATTATGTGCGCGGTTTGGTATATAGCTATGTGGTTTCATTATAATATAACCACGTTCTCATAAAGTTACTAATTGCAAGTAGGCCTAGCGTTAATTAGGGAAAATGTTATAGAAAGGTAAGTTATTCTGTTTGATATAAGAAAAAGTAAAGCGACCAACGATGTGAGGAAATTTTGAATGAAAGACAAGGCATTTACAGCCGCAATCAACGGATAAACAAGTTCAACAGACTGAATATACAAATAGACAAGAACCATCCTTCAAGAATAATTTCGATGGATTAAAATGTATTATTTCAGTCTTAGTAACGTGAAGTTACTGCTCGTAGACATAAAGCAGGATTTGCCATTCTGGTGAAGCCCACACTCTAAATTTACTTATTCCATGCATACATCTGCGGTAAATTGTATATATTCTAGGTCGGAAAATAAACAATATAACGCTTACTTTGCAGACCATAAATTAGCTCTAAATGTTTAGTTCGATAACACCTCCGTCTTCATAAGCAAGTTCATTAATTTAACCAAACCAAAACACGTTGAGGTTTCGATGAAATGTTTTATTCCGAATAATACCATGATGTCCTATTTCTTCAATTCAGTAACAGGCTAAATGCTCCCTTAACTTGTTTGAAAAATACGGCTTTGTTTTTATATTTGATCTTGGGAATTCTTTGGAAAATTTGCTTTTTTACCTCTAGTGATCCCAGATGAAGAACTTGAGAATTCTTGGGAAATTTTCCTTTTTGACCTCTGGAAACCCCAGATGACTTTTGACATCCACTATAAAGCAACATGTTTCTTCCCATTACCAGAAGGCACCCACATACCATAACACATACCATACCAACACATAACATACCAATTATGAAATCTATCCAAGCTTTCTTCCTTAACTTATCATGTTAACAAAGTTTTCAGTATTGATCCCCTGTGACCTCAGACGGCCTTTTACCCCTACCAAAAACAATAGGGTTTTGTATCACCATAACGCATCTACATACTCCGTATGACATTTCTCCAAGCTTCCCACCCCCAGATATGATAACAGTTTTCAGAGTTTGACCCTCGGTGCCCTTAAATGACCTTTGACCTCCACCAAAAGCAATAGGAATATTTTCTTACCATAAGGCATCTACATAATAAGTATGAAATCTATTCAAGCTTCCTACCACCAGATAGAGTGTTAACAGTGTTTTCAGAGTTTGACCCCTGGGACCTCAGGGGGCCTTTAACCTCCACCAAAACAAAAAAAAACTTTTTTGTCTTACCATAACGCATTTACACACCAAGTATGGAATTTATCCAAGCTCCCTATAACTCGATATATCGTGTTAACAAGTCTTTCAGAGTTTGCCCCCGGTGATCTCAAATGACCTTTGACCTCCATAAACAAAACTTGGGGTTTTCTCTTACCGTAAGGCATCTATATACTAAGTAAATCTATCCAGGTTTTCTATCTTGATATACCATGTTAACACTGATTTTCAGAGTTTGAAGTACTCCGTTGTCCTTAAGAGACCTTTGACTTCCACCAAAAACAATAGCGTTCTTTCTCTCACCGTAAGGCATCTACATACTAAGTATGAAATTTGTCCAACCTTCCTCCCTCGAGATATCGTGCTAACAAGGTTTTCAGATTTTGACTCCGGTGACCCTAAATGACCTTTGAACCCCACCAAAACGATAGGTTTCTTCCTGTCAATATCAGGCATCTATATACCAAGTATGAGAATTCTCTGAGTTTTTCTTCTTGAGATATCGTATTATCGAGATAGTAGTCACCAAAAACACGTACCCACTTACACACATCCATACACACGCCATGAAGACTGCATAGGTCTCTGTATCATCGAAACCAACAAAGGCCTAATTAGCCTATAGATCACATAACAGGGTTCGAATTTAGAACTCGCCCCCTGGCCATTTGCGAGTGAAATCATCGGCGGGCGAGTGAAACGTACCCTCCTCTTGGTAGTCCGGTTGGCGAGTTAAAAAAAATCTGACTGCCTCCTATTTACAGTCCATTACTAGTTAATTGTGTTGCAAACCGTCCAAGCCGTTTTATTTTTTGTTATCTCACATAAATAAAAGTACCTTCATTTATAAGACAAGTACATGTAGTGTGCATTTATTTATACATACTTAGAATTGACAAAGAAGAGGTACCACCAGGTGATTGCTTCCAGTTGAATGAAGTCAATGAACACACCTCATATATTAACAGGCATCTTTATACGACAGTATTGGATGAAAAAAATTAATTTGTTTTTTTAATATGAAAATAGGCAGGCTAGTGAAAATAGCTTGCGGACTACCCAGAATTTTGGATCACTAGTCCGGCTGACGAGTGAGAAAAAAGATAAGGGAAACTCCTGCGTAAAGTTCATACGTCAGCAACCTTGGATATTATTGCTTAGACCAGTGGTTCTCAAAGTGGTCCCTCCCCCAGGGGCGTTGGGAAGTCTCAGGTGGGTGCTACAGAGTACACATGGAATCGGGGCGTTGGCACTGATTTGGGGGCCCTGGAGATTATGACACATCACAATGATTTAAAGATTAACAGTAAGGCATCCAGGGAGTCTGCTAGTTCATCCCCTCAACTTTTTTGTCCCTCCACCCCAGCCCCCCTCCCACTTACCCTCCCCGAAAATAAATTTTGTGACCAAAAATTATCCAAAAATTTTTGGATATTTTTTTTATTTTTTTTTAATAACTCCACCTCTAGGTCCAATTTCTTCTGCGTTTGGATTATAATGTTGAGGATCCGATTATGAATGGTAGAATGGGCGCAATCTAAAAAAGTTTGAGAACCACTGGCTTAGACCAAAGGGGATATAAATACGCACGCATGGTTGCGGGCATCGTTGGTTGGAAAGAGCTCTTTGAAGATAAGGGTGTGTGTAATGAGTATTGTATTTGAAGTGGAGGGTAGATCGAAAGGATTTTGTATTTGGATATGCATTTCCTCTCTTTTTTCTCTTTAGGCCTACTATTCCACTTAGGTGGCCTGATCTTAAAAGGCTCTGCTTTTATTAGACCTCCTTCACTGCACTTATAATTACATATAAGTTAGTACCATTATGAATGTTTTTTAAATATTTATGCATGTATGACTCATTTATCATTTTGCTCTAATGTTTTTCATGTTACGGTAACTCCAGTGTATCCTTAACTATTATATAAACTGTTCTCAATATGAAGTGAAAATAAAAAAATAACTAAATATTTGTTTGTGGTGAAGAGAGATTAATTTAAGAGAGACACTTGACCCTGTATGAATGTCATCTGGGGTGTAGGTGACAAATTCCCATTAATATTTTACTGTTCACTTTATTGTAGGCATGGTCTGAATGGAAGTCATCATTTAATTTTGCCCCTGGACAAAGATAAGTGCTCGTCATTAATACCCGCTATTCGGTTTAAAATGTTCTAGTATAAATTTGCATATTGTTCAGGGGCGGCGCCAGAGTTTGCCCGAGGGGGTCTCATGTTCCCTGGCATCCGGTGGGGATGGAACAGTAACCTAAAACCCGGGTAACGTGGACAAATATTAGTATTTTTGTAGAAAAAATTAAATACAGTAGGTTCTTTTTGCACAAAGTTGGGAAATTTTGGTTTTTTAAGACAGTAAATTTAAAACTAAGGGGTTTTTATTGACGAAAACCTACCATTCTTGAGAGCAACTCTAAGTAAACCGTATGGGATTACATATACTTATCGTACCCATCAAGGTTTGTATTTTCCCGATGAGGGACAGCCTTCCAAAGGGGTATGACCCCCTGCTCCTACACCTGGGCCCAAAGAAGTATTGTTACAAATGGAATATTATATATGAATATATGGCCATGATGCAGAATAGTCTGATTTCCCCAAATACCTTAAATTCTTATTAAACTATTTAGTCTCACCAATAAACTCTAGTAATAGCTTTATCTCCTCAAAATATTATGCATTGCAAGAGTAACGGATGATGCATCATTTGAATTTGTCAAATTTGAGTGAACAAATTACTTTCATGCAACAAGTTACCAATTTTTTTTCCCGTGTGAGCCTTAAATCTTAAAAAGAAAGATACTATACAGCCTTATTTTGAATTGTCTAACATTCTGTATCTATTACAGTTGGTTTTCAATACTGTAAATTTTTCTTTTAAAAAACTTAATATTTCCCTTTAATGTTGTGGCTTTATGTTAGAAATTTGGCTGATCCTTATGGTTCAAGATTTTTGAAAGGAAACAATATCGTAGTGTGAATATCAGATATGATGTTTATGGTATAATATTAAAAGATAAGTGTACGCATGTAGGTACTGTTGCATGGTTTGCTATCGATTGTGCTTCTGATGACTTTCATGATTATAAATCAGTGGACTTTGTTATCGCTTCCACCTCGGTGACTCGGTCTGATAAAAGTTGTACAAATGCCGCATCTTTATAGTTCCTTGTTTAATTACGAAGAGAGCCCCGATCGTGCATACAACACATACAACATATAATGACTTTCTTAATAATGCACTTAACTTTTTATAAACACTCATTGAGAGGAGAAAGTACCCTCAAAGCTTACTTATTTTACTCATTTTCTCATCGGTTCAAAAGTGTAGATTTACGCGAAGAGGCGGGGTGTCGAGGAGGAGGAGGAAGGGGGGGGGGGTAAACGGCCTTTGAAGCAAAATTAAATTTACTGTGTAAAAAAGGAAAGTCAATGTAGGTGCATCTCCAAAAAGTGTGGATGAAATCTGGGGGTATGGTATACACCCCTACCCTCCTAGGCATTACAACCGATGCCTAGGTTATAGGAAATAGCCTTTTAATAGTTTCAGTATAGTAATTATCAACGGTGTTTTCATATGGAAATGTTAGTTATCAATCTATGTGAGATTTAATGGGTACCAGTCAGGTAATTTCAGATTCCTCTCACTCCAATGATACCACTAACTCAACTCTACGCCGACAAAGAAAACTAATAGTGCGATTTACCCCTCAAAAACTTTTTAAATGTAACACTTTGTGCACATCCAGAGTAGTATCACCAGGTCGAGGGTACGGAAGAGGGGGTGGGGACCACACTTCAAACTTTGCTGAGCCTCGAAATAAATTCTGCATGCAAATATTATCTTTCTTAGCACATACCATGCATAACCTCTGGCACTGTGCAGTGTGCACCCAGGGGTATCATCCAGGATCTTGTCCTTGGGACCTTCCAAAGTGCAAGGGTAATTCTCGTCATCCCAGACACTTGCAATTCGCCAACTAAGTTTCGTGTAGCTCCTTCCATAACTGTATAAAGCTCCTCCTTGTGGAGACAAAAATCTATTTTATTGCTTAAGGCCATAATCCTGGTGAGCATATAAGGCTTTAATGTGTGATCTGAGCACTCTCTGCACTCTCACTAATTGAGTATTTTGATATCCCCACACCAAAAGTGTACTTCGGGGTGATGACTGTTTGTCCTTAAGGCGGGCCTGAAAACCCATGCCTAGACTGGGGGACTATAGCGCAGAAGCGCTTTCTCCGCCCAAAAGTCTCCTGTCTCTAGTTTTGCATTGGACCCCATTGCGCCTACAAACCGAGAATTACATAAAGGGGATATGATACCCAGAAGTAAGCTTCGACAATAAACAAAATTTATACGTGTTTTTGTGACTATCACGAACAAAATTTTTAAAGGTAGTCCTTGTCTTGGATTGATAGCTACAAGGGTATTCCGGAAATTTTGTAATCGCTAGGCACAAATTTTCTCTCCCTCCTTAATTACTTAAATCGGTGACAAAAAGCTGGTCGTAGCGTGAGCACCCTACGAAATTGAAAAATTTTGGATTGAATGAGAAGAAAGGATAAATAGGGTGGGAAGCCAATTTGATGAAAATAGTCTTTCCTGTCTTGCCCATTTTTACATGTACATATAGTTATACGAAACTGAAGAGCAATCACGTGCAACAGTATTAAATTTCAACAGTTTCCTCTGATGGGATCCCATACAAATCTTCCTGTTTGTCATTATGAACGATGTATCATCACATAGGTTTTCCTCTATTGCTGGGAGACTGCATACTGATGTACAATTGCATCAAATACAATGTATGTGTTGTGTACTTATGTAGATTTCTAGATTCCATGAAATTTGCTTCTATCTTGGTAAGAACCCCAAACCCACCTTCTTCAGGTGCCTTGTGTCTTGCCTTCCTCACGCCTTCTGCACTTAGGTTTAATCTTCACCCTCACAGATCAGAGTGAGCCCTCTTTCGGTTAAGTCTTGAGCTCGCGCCCAACTGATAATGTGGGCAAAGAGTGAATGTAATGTATATTTTTACATAAAGTTTATATGTGAAAGAAAGTGATTGCAAAAAAAAAAAAAAAAAAAAAAAAAAAAAAAAAAAAAAAAAAAAAAAAAAAAAAAAAAAAAAAAAAAAAAAAAAAAATTACAAACGTTTTTCAGAAAGAAGCTATGTAAAGAAGGGGAGGAGTTTCCCCCCACTTGGAGGAATATAAGAGGAAGGATTTGGATGCTGGCTTTAAAAGTACCGTGACGTTTAGTATCTCTACTAATTAGGAAGCGTCCCAAATCCCCACTTTCGACCTCTGACAGATTCTGGCTGCTCCACTGGCCTATAAACCTATGGAACCTTTTTTTTTGGGGGGGGGGGCGGCATCCTGCAAAAATAAAGTCGATTTTAGGGCAAACATGTCGATTTTAGTCCAAAATGCCGATTTCAGCGCACATCTCACGATTGCTTACCAATCAGAAAGAAATAATCCTGGACATCTCCTCCCCATTCTGAAATGTCTTCCTACACTTCTAAGACCTACTTTTTACAATAGACCTTATGCATATGATGCCATATGCCCCCCGACCATATAGTAGCTCCGCCGCTGAAATTTGAAGGGGGAGAAATGGCTTCCAGGAGGCCAAATATTTTTAAATATACCTGGTTTAAAGTAAATAATGTATCTACACGCACACAATTAGATGTACTTGAGAACTGATGTGGCTTGTAAACTTTTACACCAAATTATATGATGGAATAAGAGTTGGGAGTGGTGTGTGGGTTTTGATGTCTGAGGGGGTAAGAAAAGACTGAAAGTGGGGAAGATAATATGTCTTTTATTTCAGAGATCATATAATGTGCCCAAAATTTCATGGCATACTAGAAATATCTTTCCAGTTCAATACTGGCACTCTGCTCACATGAGATGCTGTGTTCACATGGAACATCTTGCAGGTTATCAGATGGGCTCGTTATCATGCACTACATGTAAATGTACGTACCCGTCATCAAGTTGCAATTTCAAGATTTAGACAAATATCGCCTAATCACCAAGACCGCATTATCCCAATCCCATGTGAACCAACTAGTTGTAATGACAAGCGGAGGGATTTTCTTTTTTATTAAGATGATGAGGTCGTTTTTTTTTGTGTACCCATTTAGATTTGTACGGCTGGGGTATTTAAATGCCTATTGATTGATTAAGTATGTAAAAATAAATATGATTATTAATAATGCACAATGCATTGCATTATCTGGGCCGATGCGCCACCGTCTCACAAGAATTTTTATGACTGGCTAAAGCTAAACCTAATTCCCAACTAATCCCTAACCTTAACATAGGATACAATCGATACAATATAGTACCATCAGCCAATCAAAAATACCTTACGAGACACGGGCCCGTAGCCACGGGGGCATTTCGGGGCAATGCCCCCCAAAATAATTCTGCCCCAAGATGAAAATTGAAACTGTATAATAATTAATGTGGTGAAATATTTTATACCCCCCCCCCAATCAAAACCCTTGCCCCTCTAAAAATGTAAAGCTGGCTACGGGCCCGACGAGAAGTGTACATCGGCTTGATTATCTGCCTAACTTTTGATCAGCTCACGTGGACATGTAGTAATGCATTGCATTTTATTGAATATTTCTGCCATTGTTGTCCAAACACACATTATTAGTGACAGTAAAACAAATGGATGAGGTCAGCTGGTCAGAGAAGACGTTAATACTCGTCCCTACAGATAATTTTATAGAGAATACAAGGAGCAACATGTTAGTAAGATGAGGTTTTACGGCCCAGTTTCTAACCAGTTGGTTTAAGTCGAGCCGGCCACGGTCTTTTTCCCAGTTGTGGCTCACTGGCTTGTTTTACCTACTCAATTGCTTATGCTGAGCACCAAGTACAATGGCAGTAGGTTCCATTTTTAAAGTCTTCGCGGTATGACCCGGCCAGGATTCGAACCCTAGACCTTCCGGCTGCAAGTCGGATGCTCTAACCACTTGGCCATGCAGTCGGTCTGTTGAGCTGCTATAGTAAGTTATCTGCAAATTTCATGAGCCCAAGAGCGGCAACAGGCTCCTAAAAGTGGAGAAGTTTGGGAAGGGCGGGGAGGCATTTCCATGCCTAGAACTGCTTCAAGCGCAAATCGCAAAACTCCAGAAGCAAAGAATCCTGGGCTCACTTAGACCCTTGAAAATTTTTGAGGCCAGCTATTTTTAGCTGTAATCTGAGGCATTTTCCAACAATTTAATCCATTAAATGGCTGTTTCCCCTATTTTCTAGTTTGATTTAATAAATTCATCATGGTCGTAGTCTGGGCAATATCCCAAGAAGGCATTCAATGGCACTTTCTAAGTGGAGTCCAAAGACATAAACAGGACAGTTGACACCCGGGCGAATCCTGTCTTTGTCATCCCCGCCAGGGAGTGGCCCTGGGGGAATGGTCTAAGAGGAGGGGAGACATATACGCAAGTCAGCTAAATTGCAAACTGGTGCCGCTATCTTGGAAAAATCGAACTGTTAATATATGTTTAGGATTCTCATTGTTTAGTGAATATGCCTTATTTGTTATTTCTTGGCTGGATTAAAGGGGGGAGGGTATTGCCTTCAGGGAGAGAGTGAAACCCTTAATTATTTGAAAAATTTTCGTTTATATACGTTTCGGTGGAAAAGGTGCTATCGTTTTCAAAGCTTTGAACAGATTACATGGTAAAAATTTTCATTACCGTATTGAGTGAATTTTCCGATTTCTTGGCAGTATGAGAATGGTTATTGCCTAAAGTGCCATCTTTGAGTAAATTGTGCATGTGCATGTTGGCTTAGATGCAAAATGATGCTATCTGGCAAGATAGCATGTACAGTTTTGAACTTATTATATGTATAGAAATTTTTCGTATTAAGTGATATATTCTTCAGTTGTTTCACGGCATTGTTGCAGAGCCACCATTCGATCGTTGTTGCGCTCAGTAGGTTGTCAAGTAGGCTTGTCAAGATTTTTTTGTCAAGGGTAACTTACGCATTGTGGGCATGGTACTTTTTAATGCTTGTAAATTGCATCTGAACATTCTTTATTTTGAGATTTCATGGTCTAAAAAAAATTAGATTTCAAGGAAAAAAGGCATCTTCGAAAAGGTTATTTATGGGAAACAGATCCTTAAATGTAACTTCATAAATTCATTAATTTTAGCATTGAACTAAAGGAAATCTGAGCCAAGGGCTGCGATCGCGGGCGGAAGGGTAGAGAGAGGGAAATGGTTCTCCAATAATTTGTTTGGGGTACGGAACCACCTTTCGTCCCCCCTAACTGGTCAACAATCATGATATTGGCTAGTATTGTGAGTGTAAGATAGTCCCCTTCAATAATTTGGTTAATGGAACAAAATCTATGATATTTCAGCAAAATTGTAATTATTGCTGATATTTGCATAATTATTAAGCTTTCTGATGACTTTAATTCATTAAAAACGATTTTCCGGCTAGCCTTGCCAGCCCACTATTCAGGTGCAAATTCGGTGATCAATAAAACAGTCGTAGACATACATTTACATTGGGAACGTAAAACCTTTGCTCAATCTTCTTCTGTAATATTTGCTAACATTGGTGTGTGTGTGTGTGTGTGTGTGTGAGGCATAATCCCTTCCAATAATTTGGTTAGGGAGGACGGCGCGGAGTATACCTTAAGACATGAACCCGAGTATTTTTTGAGGGGATGGGAACGCTTTTCATCCCCTCTGAATATTTTGTCAACGACCGCAGTACATAGCTCTCAGATTGACCATGAAAGGCAAATTTTTCGGCGCGCTTCGCCCACATGCCTTGTGCACACTGAAACTCTTAGACACACAGGCAAATATTATATTCAATTCCATAATCAGGGTAATCAAATTAACACTATTAATTGGGATATCCCTACAACCATGGAAGTTGCCCCAGCGCTCTAAAAACAATCTAATCCAAAGGGGCAGGAACCGGAATCTTGCCAATAACTTGCTAAATTGGATTCAACATTTACTAGATTTAGTTAAAAAAAATGAAACACTTCGGTTCATTTTTGGCCTAATCTAGTGAAATATTTGAGAAGATTTCTGTTCGTGCCTTTATTGCTTATTGTTAAAATTATTTTTAACGTTTAATGGGATGTTTAAGAATAATGTTTCTTCGAAAAAGTAGCGTCATATTTATTTAAACTCTTACGCAGATACTGTGATATTTTTTCTTGCCGCCTTTCGTATCCCCAAGTTTCTAATCCTTTTTTGGTACAGCAAAGTAAATGAAAGCAAATCCACAGTAAGATCGCCAAAGGAGACCCATCTCCACACCCTATCCTAAATCTATTTGGGTCACTTAGTTAGTGTATTTTTAGCGCACTTAGCGCGGTAGTCGCTGATGGCAACAATACTGGGGGAAACGTAAGGAATTAAGGTTCTGAAAGCTACTATAATAAAGTCAATGGACCCCACTTTTTATTAATTTTTTCCATTCAACACACTTTGTTTTCTACATTTTTGACCAGGTTTAGACACTTTTGCTTGTAGGTTACATCACCGAACTTCATTCGATTTTGGAAAAAAAAACTTTCCTTTGTACCGGCCACTGTGGTCTTCACCCTAACTGGACATGCATGGCCTAGTGACTGACACCATTGGCGTATACTATAATTCGGTTTTCGTGACCTCGCATAATGTTGTATTTATGTACCTAAAGTTTCTTCAAGATGCGAATTCTCTTCGCGCCCACGTGTAGCTTTCTCGTTTCGTCGTCAGGAACCTTAATGTTATTTCTTTATCCTCTCTGCCGCATGTCAACCACTCAAGTTAGGGAGTTGTGAGGGACAGCTCCCTGCTCAAATTAAGCGGTTGTTGGATATATAGCTGCGTGGTAAAAGTTGGGCTTGTACTGACTTTTGAACCGCCCCAATGCTACTTGAGACTGCTAGGAATAAGCAGAGGCGTATAGGCCTATACATGAATTCGCAGGGGGGGGGGGCTATTTTGGGACCAACTACATTTCTTGGAGACCGACTCCCATTGACATAGTTGTCCTAGATAATTGCAATTTACAGGACGGTAGCAATAATCATAGGCGTAAGGGACTCTTCCAATTTGGGGGGGGGGCAGGAAATTTTTTGCCCGAATCTCGAAAAATTGCGCGAAATTCGTTGCAGTTTAGGTGTATAGAACGGGCCACTAAAACACTACATACGCGCGAAAATATTTTCACACTTTTCTGGCATTCGATAAAAAATTCGGGAACTCAGAAAAAAAATTCGGGCAATCTCTTCACTTTGACTTCATCTCTGCCGGAATTTCAATTTGAGTAAGGTATCAATGTTGTTCATGTCTGGTCTACTGTTACAAAGGCATACTGAACTGGATTTGAGACCGACTTTTTGGCGCTCAGAGACCGACTTTTGATTTTCACGGGGGATGTTACCCCTCTACACACATACCCCGTAATAATTACGCCCCTGGGAATAAGGAAGATTTGTGTTTTTCGGCTCCACTTAAAACCACGTTTCGTTACCATCGTTACATAAACATATACATTTCCATATACGTTTACGTATACATATAGGTCTACGTATACGTGTATAAACTACAAACATGTAGGTATGTTTACGTATACCTATATGTTCTTATATACATATGGATCATGTCCAACACAAATCGCGGTCCGTGATCTGCGCTATTTCCTTAAGGAATGCTGTGACATGCTGAAAAGGAAAGGACAAGCCTGCACACTGACTAAAAAGCTGTAGCCTACAGATTTCAGGTGTGCTCGGTACAGTATTGTTAAAGGTAGTGCAGCAACATTAGTTAGGCTACCGAACATGGGCGGGTCCAATATTAAAGGAAGAAGCTCATTCGTCAGGACTGGGAGTCCTGGGATTTCCCCCGGGAAATTCGGGAAACAGGGAGCCTTTGTGTGAGATTACCAAGTTCTGAGGGCCTTAAAATCATATCTGCGACAATGAAATTTTCACCATTTTCCTATTTCATTTTTCTTTTCTTTTTTTTTTTGGGGGGGGGGTAAAAGTTTAACTTTTATTTAGGGTTAGAAATCTCACAGGAGGGGGACGACCTTCCCTTTCCCTTCACACCGCAGGCTACGGCCCTGAACAGCTATTTTGCAAGCTATGGCATAAAACACGCGTCATCTGCTTTTGTTACTGTCTGGAAAAGAGGGGCAAGCTCCTAACCCTTCAAAAGTGGAGAGGGGCATGGCCTCCCGTCCCCAACATGCTGACGCCCATGGTTCATGGTAGGTATAGCGTGGGTTATTATATTTTTACGCTGTATTCATGTATGCATGCTCTGCTTGTAACGATATCGATACAGAAAAGACCCACCACTGCGCAGGTTGAGATAATGAGCTGTAGCAACCATTGTGCTGGTTTTGTTTGTCCGTGTTGCTGTATATACGGTACACTGCACCAGAAGAAGTTTCTCGGTCCTACTGTATACTATGCCAGCATTTTAGAACAATGTGCATTGATAAAAAAATCGTTATGGCTTATTTATTAATCATTACGGTATTCTGGAATATATCCTCCAATGAGTGTGCATTCTACTGCAACAATAGTTTGATACATGATTAAAGTGTTTCCTGTATCTTTCTCATTGTTGTATACTTTTAACAGGGAAGCACTAACTAGGAGTACTTCCATGCTTATACGTCGATGACGGTCGACGTAGATCAGACAGTCCTAGGCAGAAATCGTGGCAGGAGAGGATAGGGAAACATTTGGTCACATTTTGCTAAGGGTATGTGGAACACAAGTAACCTCGTAGCTTTTCACAAATATGACAAATAATATGATTTTGTTACTATGAGGTTTGTTAAATAATGGACAACTATTGCAAATGAAATCAATCATTACGTCTGAAAAAGTGTGTTGTCTTCGCGTACACCCAGTGGCGTACGCAGGGGGGGGGGCATTTGGCCATGGCCCCCTCACGGATGCCAATTTTTTTTAGATCCTAAAAATACGTAATTTTGTAACACAAATTTTACTTCAAAAGGTAGCATATGTGGCACCAGGTTGCATGTTAGGACATCTAATTTTTCAAAAATTGTCAAAGGGGAGGGGGACACCTCTCCCCTTAAACCCCTCCCCCAGGCCGGCGATCACTGATGCTCTTTTATTTTAGTTCCTAAAAATACGCAAATTTTGTAACACAAATATTACTTAAAAAGGTAGCATGTGTGGCACCAGATTGCATGTAAGGACACCTAAATTTTCAAAAATTGTAAAAAAGGGGAGGGGGTCACACCCTCCCCTTAAACCCTTCCCCCAGGCCGGCGATCACTCAACGTACTGCATGCTCCCTCCCTTGAGAGAAATCCTGTGTATAGGCCACTGCGTACACCCATCTTTATATAGTTGCATAATTATTTCCTTCTATAGATGAGACCGAATGAAATTATTAAGTGGCCATCGTCATCTTGTATCATCTTATCGGCCATTCTTAGTCCGGCAGGGAGCTGTAACTTTGCTGTAGTTTTATTGGCTGAGTTTATTTACTATAAACTACTTTAAGTGTAAATAGAGATAAAATTGTTAGTGCTCTTCCTTTGTTTATGGCTCTTACAGGCCTGTAGCCAGACAAGGTACTGAAGGGAAGGGGGCGAAATGGCTTCCGAGGGGCGAAAAAATTTCAGGGGGTCAAATGTGTAAAAATGTTTTAGGTGAATTGCAACTTGAAAATTCTCTATGGGCGCAAAATTTTCATGGGGGGGGGGCTTTCCCCCCTTGGCTATACGGGTCTGGGCTCTTACCCTACCATTTAGAAAAAAATGCTTTTTTCTGAACGTCCACTAAAGATAACTTGCAAACTGGTTGTCCAGGGTGGCAGGTTGCCGTACTCAGCGCACTTATACGAGACTACTTTGCTCTCAGGCTCAGCCCGCAGAGTCGTCGGATCCGTAGGCCCATTCCAGCTTTCAAGGTTTCAGAACAAATTTCAGCCAGTGGTAACTTCCATAAGAGTAGGAGGCGGGGATCTAGGAGCCTGGTAGTACTCTGAGAAAAATTGTGTCGATATTTGGGCCCTAAAATGTATTTATTCAGGTTTACTATTTTCATGATTCCTTGCCCTTTGGGAAAATTTCGGGGCTAACACATTCCATCGTCCTTGTGAAATTTCCTTCCGTACATCTTTGGCACCAGCTCTATAGCAGAGGTCATAAAATTAAAGAAGGAAGGCCGAGAGGGACACCACTGCCCCTTTTAGACAAGTTTTCTTTCTAAAGCCTTTCGCAGGATTGGGACTGAGCCCGTAACCACGAGATAAGTGGAACTGTCGGGCACTGCACACATTTTTATTAGACATTTTCCAACTTAAACAGACACACAGTTTTAGAAACATACGCAAATGTTTGACCCAAGCAAGTGCTCCTTCAAATCAACTCTGGCAGCTGTCTGGCCAAGTATTCTTCAGTGACTTAGGGAAGGGTGCTTCGTGGGGATATATCAGAAACAACTACTTCCATGACAGTAATATTAGATTTTAACAGTGTAATAGTTGGGCGTTAAAATAAGGTCCAGGTTACAGAACTTAAAAATAGTTCTCGAATTGTTCTTGGCATAGCCTAACAATAAATAATGTATGCATTTAGTGCCTAGAATTGCTAAAATCGGGAAAAGTCATTCACAGGCGAAGGGATCTGGGGTTGAGAGTGTGGGAGCTAAGCTCTAATGTAAAATGTGGGGCTACAGTATGCCTCCGCCACAATTTTTAAGGACGAAAAACCCTTAGTTTTTCAAAAACTGCTCTTACTGCACATAAATTTATCACCAAATTGCATCTAAGGACCCCCAAATGATCCTAAAGTTCTCTAAGGGCCGAGAGGGGGTTATTTTCACCGTAGACTTCCCTGTAGTCTATAAGACAGCAGTCTAAAATGTTTAGCCATTCTCCCCTTGCCGAGAAAAGTGTCTGTATGAAGTCATTCAAGGTCAACACTTTAAAAGGTCGATGTAGATGATATAATGAGGTCCGGATACTGATTTACTCTTACAGTTTTTAATATGTACAAAGTTAAGTTCTGATTTTCATATTTACAATATTTTGATCTCGACTAATCGGAACGCATATTTTGACTGAGATTCAGCTTTATATAGCCTATACTTGATAAAGTGTGTATTTTTCCTTGTGCTTATCTCATTTCATATTGGTTTTTGGATTGTTATTATGGATTGGTAATCATTGGATGGCGTATGTAATCGGCTCTATCATCTTTTGGTTTCGGACAACCATATAACGCTATTTATATACAGAGAGAAGGAAAACACACACATGAGTAGTGCATTGTTTGTGTATCCATACTGCTCCTAAGTCCAATTGAATTCAACCAAAGATATGCCTATGGGTTTAAAGTTTTAACTTTTGGACTTATCTCGGGTCAACACTTGATACTTAGATCGTTCTTTCTGTATAAATCATATAGTCGCAAGAGTAGCTTCCAGGTGCTAAATGCTAAATTTGCTATAAATGTAGGGACGGGGGAGGGAAGGGGGGGGGGAAGTTTGGAATAAAGAGAACATCTTTCTGCTTCAAAGTACATCCGTCTATGTTTTCTTTTTCTTCACAAATATTTAACGTTGGTCAGAACACTAGGAGAGACGTTAATCAAGGAACATAGGGGAAATCGACGTTCCCGGGGTAAGTGGGAAGGGGAGGAAGGGGAGGGAGAGGGCAAAACGATGATGTGGTGAGCCCACCTTTTGAGAAAATTTGAAATTATAATAGCGCTTGGTTGCAAAATGGTGCATCATATTGTAATATTACATTACATTATATTCTTATATTAAATTTAAATGTAAGCTGCTATGAACACCTTCAAACAAGGTTTTTCAAAATTAACGTAAAAATGAATATATTTTACCAGGACCTTAGAGAGAGAGAGAGAGAGAGGGGGGGGGGGAGTTCATGACACTCTCTGAGCGGAGTGCCCAGTGGCTTACCAAGAATAACTGGCAGAGCCCGGGCGAGGCTTTTTTATTCCATGGAGGGGTGTCGTATTAGGGGAAGGGTTTTAAGGGAAGGGTGGGAGCCCTAATCTTTGACAAATTTTTGGTTATATGTAGATGCAAAACGGTTGTATCTTTGGTAACGCTTTTCACTGATTATATGTTCAGAAATTTGAATTAGTTAGAGAATGTATGCTTCTTGTAGCTGGGTAAAAGGGAAGAAGGTGTCTTCTTAGGGCTTAGGAGGGGCACTTACACTCTTTGAGAAATATTTGCTGAATATTACCGGTATTGGCTTGGATGTTAAATGGGGCTATCTCGGACAGTGGCGGGGAAGGGAATTTGGTCAGAGGGGGCGAGAATAGCCTGTAGGGACGCTTCGAAGTAGAGAAAAGGCATTCTTTCAGAGGGGACGAGAATGGCCTGTAGGGGTGCATCGAAGTCGTTAAGTACCCTATGCCTCAATTCGGTAAAAACCTAAAAAGGGCGCCGACAGGCGATTTGAATTCGTTAGGGGCCACAGACCCCTCTGACCTGACCATATGTTACCTCCGCCACTGATCTCGGACAAATTTTCAAAACGATTACTTTAGAAGTTCTCAGCATTTTGTGAATTTCTTCGTAATCTGGGTTCGGTGTAAAGGAAGGGGTTTCGTCTGAATAGAAGGGTGATGCATCTAGTCTTTGAGAAAGTTTTAGTCGTGTAAGGCGGCCTAAACCCAAATGGTGCTATCGAAGTTGAGCAGTGAACGTTGAAAGTGATTAATTATATGATAAGTAATTTACGTTGTTTCCCAATCGCTTCTGCTGTGCTGCCGTGGCTTGGCACCCACA
This sequence comes from Holothuria glaberrima, assembly GCA_009936505.3. Classification (NCBI taxonomy): domain Eukaryota; kingdom Metazoa; phylum Echinodermata; class Holothuroidea; order Aspidochirotida; family Holothuriidae; genus Holothuria; species Holothuria glaberrima. Next base: position 4,819 of record WURT03361022.1, on the reverse strand, counting down.
CCAGGCTCATATACCCGGGTGGACAGTTAATTCTTCCTTCCCGGCTTGGTACATCACTACAACAGCCAAAATCGGTTGGCACGTAGCGTAGCGTGAGCCATCCAAAGAATTTTTGGCATCTTTTCCAAATTTCCGGAACTAGTACTCTCTAGTTGCGCCTTAACATTCCCTTTTTGAGATTTTATATTTTATGCTTAGAATGTTTAGACCCCAAAAGAATTTTAAGTTACTTTAAGGGGGGGGGGGGAATCAGGACTACGAGATTTCCAGCTCGCTATATAATTTAAGAGGTGACCAGGCAACTTCTTGGGACGATTTGCTTCTCCTCGGGACCATTCACCACCTTTGGACAATCACCCGGCAACTCCTCGACAACTTCCCCCAGTAAAATTTCCCCGGGCAATTCTTGGCTTAACAACTCAAATGACAATTACCCATCAGACAACTCTCCCACCCAAAAATTTCCAGGGTTGGAGTTTTCCGGGTTAGGAGTTGGACGTCCCTGATAGGGCGCAATGGGTTAGTGACCTAAGATCAAGGTCAACGACCCTGAGAAATATGCATATGCTTGTACACTCTAAAAACACTTGGGTCACGAGGGAACTGAACCAATATTTTGGGTCAAATTTTAACCCAATTTGGATCAATGAGATCTATTTGGGTCATTATTTGACTCAATAATTTCAGTCGTTTAAAATACCTGACCCAATTTTTGGGTCAAACTTACAGTGTATGAGGCGGGGTAGACGCCGGGGGTTGGGAGCTGCAGCTACCCACCCGAGCAGAAAAATGTTGATTAGGCTACATGGCAAAAATATCATTTTCCGTTCATTGCAAAATTCATGTGATGATTGCTTGTATTATTATTATTAGGACAAAATTCAAGGCTAACATTTTCCCGCCTTCCCAAAAGCTTATTAACAAGCAGATCACATAGCTTATGAAAAAAGCAAAATGAGTTGTTAACTGAGCAATTGTAACGCAAGACTTGCCGATCTGTCGGGACATTATCTGCAGCTATTTTGTCGGTAAATATTGCCCCTCCTTCATCCATTTCCTTCCTTGACTCTCCCGGCCGCCCTATCAACGGTATGGTGCCAGCGGAGGTTCAATGAACCGACTGCCAAATATAATTCGCGTCCCTTAACTTGTTACAGGGCAGCATTTAAAGGATACACAACAGGTTGGGGTAAGTAGGCTTGCCATGCTCTTATTTTATGTCAAGGTCAAAATTTTTCAAGTTGTCAGTTTAAGACAATTAGAAATTGGTCACTTTGTTATTATCGACGAAATCTATGTGAGGAAATATCAGCTTAGCTAAGCCGCAGGGGCGTCTCTGCTTTTGTGATCTTTTTCTGTTTGTACTGGTATTTATCTTTTTCACATTTCAAAAAGTTATAGCTTTGAGCTTGATTTGGTTACTCCAGGGCCGTAGCCTGCTGGATGGGGGAGGGGGGTCTCGAACCCCCGCCGTGGACGACGCGTTCTTCTGTGGGTTATATTTCCTGACAAATGGCATGACTGCGATATGTCAACTGATGGTGGATCCCCAGTTGTACATACTAAGAAGGACCAGGCCGCATCGGGCACCAGCCTTGTACTGGGAAACTATGCCACAGTTGTAAAATTCAGTAAATCAGTGGAATTTCTAGACATATGATCAGTTCACAACTTACCAAAGGTATCACGTGGATCTAGGACTGGGAACTTTAGATCATCGAACGGGCCAGACTCAAAGAGGTGGGGGTGCAGTGTCAGCAGCATATAAGGCTTATAGGCAATAACCTAACTTCCTCCCAACCATAAGAAAATTACCCAAATAATGAGGATTCCTGAACTTATTATCAGTTCACTGTTTAACAAAGAATCATTGCACCATTTTGCACCCATAAGCCACCTCAGAGAGACAAATTTCCCAAAAGCTGAGGGGGGGGGGGTCGACCGTACCAAAATAGTCATCATGGTTTACCAAAGATAGCACTGTCCATTTTGCACCAAACCAGGCCTTGCATGACACCCCTCCCCTCATCACCGTGTCCCACTTATCCGTATAGAAACTTCACTTCGTGCTCCTCTTATAGGTAGCGTCATGAACTTTCCTTTCACCCAGGCTCTGCCCTGCATGCAGGCTATCGACAAAACTTCGAACTGGAAACGGACCTCCTACCTTGAACTCAATACTTGGGTCTTGGCATGTAACCATGACGTCATAATCCTTCCACCGCTAAAGTATTAAAGGTCAAATTACACTATACGAAGCCATGCTTCGCAACTCACTGCAACAATAGGTTTGATGAAGGCGCAAACCATCACACAGTAGTACTACTTGTGTCACACACAAGCATGTGTTTGCACTGTACTATACTGTCCATGCTTTATGTATGTACAGTGTGTAGTGAGTGCACATCACAAACGTACTCTCATCAGGGCACCAACTTACCGGCGTAGCCTAGCCGATTAACTTTCCGACTTTCTTCTTTAGTAGTAGTTGAAATTGTTGGGATAAAAATCATGTCTCTAGTAAACGAAGTATCAAGAAGGCTTTTCCTTCAAAATGCAAAGGTGATTATAATATAACCTTCCATTATTTTGAAGAAAACTGTTTCACTTAGATGCATAATTCACTTGAGCTCACCCTATCGGCGCTAATGCTGCTTTTAGCACTGTAAATTGAGCCTAGCGTTAATCATCTTATCTCCATGCTTGAAGTTAGAGTAGGCTAGCCAAGGCCTAGGCTTAGTGATGTGCTCTAGGTTTCAGCATGTGGTACATGAATGTTCACTTCAATGTAATAATTGTTTAAGTTACAACTAGGCAGGGTTCCATATAATTGCGGGGCTGAAAATGAGAATTTTTCCTGGGAAGAGAGTCAAAAGGAAGAGTTCACCTGTTATTCACCTGTGTGCCACCTGACTAAGTAGGTGGCTGATGGGGAAGGGAGTCATAGACTCAAGTTGGGAATTGTTTGTGCACAATGCATCATGGGATGGGTCACAGCTGAAGTGAACCACTTACAAGTTAGGCCTACAGACTTGCCAACCTAAAAAATGGCTCCTACCTTGAGATTCTTGCAAGAAAACCATGAAATCAAATTGTAGACCTGGAGATTTTAAAGCCATACACTTGTCACCCCAAAGTATGTTTTTAGTGTAGGGTTATCAAAATTCTCAGTTGGTTACTGCTCTATGAATGACAGCTAAGTTTGAAAATTCAAAAGATGCGCAGTAGCTTACAATCCTCACATCGCAGAGAGAGGGCTTGGATTACACATTAGCCTATAGCCTTGTATGCTCACCAGGACATGACCTTGAAGTAATAAAATAGGTTTGTGTCTGCACAAAGAGGAGTTTAATACAGTTGATGGGAGGAGCTACCAGTTGCATAGCTGGGAGAATTGCAGCTGTCTGGGATGACAAGAATTGCCCTTTAAACAAATCTCATTGGGCTTACATTATTATGAAAATTTTTTTCTAAACTTCGCCAAGTCCTCAGTAAAGGAACGTGTACCCTATAGCCGGTCGCCGATAGCTCCCTATACACGGTCCTTACTATGCTCAATTGAAAACCCGGGGTCTTTGACCAGCATATTGCTGGTCAAAATTGATTTTCTTCTTACAGCAAAACTAGAACCTTAAATCCTAATTTACTGCTGTAAATTTTCCTTTTCATATCTTACACTAATATTGCAGTTATTTTTCATCTCTTTAAACCTCTGAAAAGTTCCTAAAATTTGAAATTAAATCCTCAGCTTTACCACTTCTTTTAAATTTACTGTAGCATTAGGAATATTTGTTGATATCAGAATACCGTGTGTGTAACATTGTGACGTCATACGGAACATTTGATTAACCTACTGTAGTTCCTATGCATACACATAGCCATTGCCAATGTAAACATTGTCATGACGTAGTAGAGAAGTTCATTAGCATACTGATGTAAACAAAGTTCCTTATCCACACAGTAAATTTGCTGATTTCTCTCAAACATTTGGCCCTTTCCAGTAGATCTCAATGATCAAAAACAACTGCAATACTCCTGTAAGATCTGGATAAGAAAAGTCATGGAAGCAAATTAAGATTTTACGTCCAAAATTTCCTGCGAGAAAGAAGTCAATTTCAACCAACAAAAAGATGGCCGATCCCCCCGCTATTTTCAATGTGCGTTGTAAGGACGGTGCATACATGTAATGAGCTCTTGGCGAACGACACAGTTCGTTACTGAGGACTAAACTAGGCCTAGCCTAGGCCTAACTTAGGAAGATTTCAGGTTTTTTGATTACCTGCTCAATAAAGTTCAGGATGCCATCTTAACAGCACAACTGTTTGAAAAAATTGGTCTCTTTTTTGACAACAATACATCTGTGATTCAATAATAACTAAACCAGCGATGAAAAGCATTGATCTTGGTCTAAATAAGGAAGGAAAATTATCTGGTATTGTCTCAAAGTGATTTTTTTATGATTTGGCATTTTCACCCATGAGACGATGTCACAATGCACAAAACGTTGAGACTTAAGGTGAAACTGTGAGAGTTGACAAGTAGGGATGCACCGGATATCCGGTCCGGCCGGATATTGAAAAAATATCCGGTTCCGGTTCCGGCCGGATCTTTGGAGAAATCCGTCCGGATTTTTCTCAAATTCTAGCTCGAAGTACCTCCATTATCAAAAGATTTAGGTTACTTCACAGATGAATTTAAAACCTTTCCAAAAGATTTCTGGCAGTGTAACATGGGAGAAAATTGTTCATTGTGGCACTGGCAGTGACACAACATCCATTGTTTGGTCTTACAGCCTTTAAAAGTATGTCCAAAATAAGTG
>WURT03360911.1:0-23781 GCA_009936505.3 Holothuria glaberrima | reverse complement strand
TCTCTCTCTCTCTCTCTCTCTCTCTCTCTCTCTCTCTCTCTCTCTCTCTCTCTCTCTCTCTCTCTCTCTCTCTGCTTTGTGTGGAATGTGAGCTACTCTGCATCTTTTGAATTTTCAAACATTCCTGTTAATCAAAGAGTAGTATCCAACTGGGAATTTTGATTACCCATACCCTAAAATATACTTTGGGGTGACGAGCATATGTCTTTAAAGAATATAACCGCCGTAGAATCTGATCTATGTAATCTGTGTCATGATTTTTTAGACATTATAGAACATTATTTTGTGTACTGCCATATGTACTTTCGCTTTGGAGCTTTCTCCACTCCTGTTTGGAGAGTGTTGATATGGAACTGGATATTCATGACAATGTTTTGATAATACTAAGCATTAATCGTGACTACATGTTCAATTTAATCATTATCTTAGTAAAGGACTACATTTTAAAGGAAAAGGCAGCAAAGTGTATTCCGTCTGTTCAAGGTTTGCGATTTTCTTGAAAGACTATTTCCTTTTACAAAGATATATTTTTAAGAAAAATATGAATCAAGGATAGGAAAGTCATTGGCTCTCATGGTATAATTTATTGGGACTTAAGTTCTATATTTGAACTGGCTTTCCTTTTTTTTGTATATTTCTTTACTTGACACTTTTGTAGTTAATTTTGTGAACATCTATAATGTTAAACAGTGGACTCCAATCAAGAGAGTAAATAATAAAGAAAAGTTAAAGACTAGGTATAGACTCAAGGCGTCCGTCGGAGAGGGACTTTTAGCCTAATAGCGGACCTGGAAGCAGGATTGGCAGCGATAAGAACACTGCCCGCTTCGTTACCCTCTGAGCACTGGTCGATGTGGAGGCGAATTTTGCTGGTGTTCATCCACGATCATTCTGTATATATCGTCTTCGGTGAGCCAAGAACCGAATCCCCGCGGAGCGGACTGTTTGCTCATCCCTTAAGCTAGGAATTTGACTGAAAATGGAATATTCCGTAATGACGTCATCATTTTAACTGTCAAAACTATCCGCACACTTAAGAACTTTGCGCGACACAGATCGACTCGACCGCGGTGTCGGTGGAACTGCGACTCCGATTTGCAGTTTTACTTTAATTTTAGGTCGCGCCGCCTTCATTTCGGAGAACGAATATGCGATTGCTCGATTGTGTAAAGGAGTCCATTGTGTTCAAGACCGTACTAATGAAGTTGTGAGCAACTGTCAATACGCCCTCTAATACCTCCAGATTCCCTTTGTAGAGTAGGATATCCTGCTCTATGGTTCCTGGTTTGATACTGTACAGTAGTTAAAATAAAACGAAATATCCGAGTATGTAACGTTCAGTTGACAAGCACCCTTACTTTAATAGAACATGTGAGAAGTACATTTACCAAAATGACCAAGACTTTGTAGCAGTGTGCAGGGGCGGCTGAAGAAATTTTGTTTGGAGGGGGAATCAATCCGTATGCAGGAAGGTTTGGACGACCCCCTCCCCACCCCGCAATATCAAAGATCTGCTCCGCAGGCGCGGCGAAATGGAAAAAAATTGGGGGGGGGGATTGAGCGCCAGGAAGACTATCTAAGCGGAGCGCCACCATCGGTTGGCGCGGAGTGTAGCCTACACGGAAATTATTGGCTTTACAAACCCTCCAGATGACCTGAAACGGCACTTTTCGAGTGTTTTGAGCTGCATGTACCCAGCCTTGAAATATGGATCTCATGTCTGCACTTGGCAAATATGGGAGGGGGGTTAAACAACCTTTAACCCCCACTTTTTTTCATTGGGGCTGAGCCCCCAGGCCCCGGTTCCGCCGCCACTGCCGCTCCGAATAGTACAGCAGGCGTATGCAGGTTATTATTTTGTATTACAGAGATGCCCCATATAGTCTTCAAAAGCTCTTCAAAAGCCATCTCAGGCAGTTAGTCATGAGCTATCTTTAAAAATAAATGCAACCACATCTGGCTATCAGCCAACCGCTACTCCACAAGGGTGGAGCAGGAGCAAAAGGCAGGGAAACAGGCAAAGCGGCTTGATCTATTTGTATAAAAAGAGCTCCACCTAAATATTTTGTTTCTTTCATCATTGTGTCACAATGTATTTCAGCTTTGCCAAGAAGCCCAAAAATATTGGTTTTCTGGATTGTTTTATTTCAACAACGTAAACTTAGGTCGAATCTTAAAATAATGAAGAAATACGTACTTGAAAATTATGGAGAATTTTGCAATAGTAATATACACAACTTCATAAATAATATGTCATATTCGTGAGAGAGGGATGATTTCGTCTAAATTTAGAAATACTTTTTATTTAAACCATCTCGAATTACATGTTTGTGTTTTTTCTTTTTTGTTTTGAAAGGTTTTGAAGATCATGCTTTGCAAACTTTGGGGAAAAGCGCCCCCCGTGCCCCTATGGCGAGCCGCTGGTGGCAGTGTGCACTGCAGAATTTTGCGAATGAAAGTTGCAAAGTCGAATTGAGTTCACGCAAAGTTGTGAAGTGCATGTGCAGTTAGCGTTAGGGGATTCGCTGCACAACTGGGTGTAGAAAGTGTGTTCACGCGTGCTCTCCGAGCATGCGCACTTCGGTTTTATGACTGTGACGGTCATTTGGGTAAGGTCTATTAAAAAGGAGTGCATTTTTGTTGGAATGTCTTTTTATTGGAATGTTTTCCGATGTAAGTTGATTTTTCTCCGGGTACTCCTGCTTTCCTCCCACTTGGTATTTGGCTTGAGTCTTAAATCGGTTGCCCAAGCCGACGAAGTTGGTTGCCGGACTGAAGCGCCCTCGGGAGGACCAGTTAACTAACCAACTTTACATTGCTTTGTTGGAAAGGCTCTGGAACGTCGAGTTGCAGAGTAGTCTATTCCAGCTGTGCACCAATGTTTTTCACTTCGGTGCACCAATAAATGTGTTTCACATGGGTGTGGGTTAGAATCCTGTCGGATGTAAGTGGGTTTATCTCCGGGTACACCGGCTTTCCTCCTGCACATGATATTCGGCTTGCCTTCCTTGCCCAACCGACGAAGTCGGTTACGCGCTGGACTAAAGCGCCCTCCGACTGACCAGTTAACTAGCCCGACTTTGCATTACATTGGAATGGCTCGGATTTTACACACTTATCAAAAGGACGGACGAAATTTTCGGATCAACAGCTTGCACGTTTAACCTGGTTTTGCTAAAAATGTGTGGCAAACTTCATGTGAAGTATTGATTGCCGGTGGACAACTCCGTACGCTGTTGGCCCACAAATCTCCGACTCGTGTCATAAGTACATGTAATGTGCCCTCACCATGTATCGAACAGTAAATCCGTGGTAGCTTCCTGGCAACCCCGTTTTTATTCAGCTGCATACTCTGAGACGGAGAGTAGTGAATGCATGTGATCGATACACAATCAATATACAAGTAACATCTGAAGTCACTTGAGGTATCTCTCTCCCATACAACTGTTGCTAACATCCCAATTTATTCAGTTATTCAGGTTTTCGGCCCACGTCCTTCAAAGTACGTGATCACTCCACCCTGATGCCTTTTGACTCTATGGAGTATTCTGTGTATAGGGAAGGAGTGTAAACAACTAAGACTAATTATATGGAGCTGATTGTATGTTTCGGTTTAAGAATTATGTTCTCCAGTGGTGGGCGGAGGTCATTTACAGTCTACGACTTGAATTAAAATGGCAAACGGAAGATTATTACTTTCTCTCTACAGTCCTTACAGCTGAAGCTGAAGGGGCAAAAACAATCATTACGTCCGAGCATGGAGCTCCATGGTCGTAGCTCCATGGTTCGACGGTCCGAAGCAGAAGTTGCTACGTCCTATGGAAGGATATCCTAGGATAAATTTGGCCTTTGTGGGAGACTGCACTGTCTTTTCTAAGCTAAAGGTCCCAGGGAACCACTTAAGAAATTTTCTGGGGACTCACATTTGCTTGTTCGGCAGCGCTTTTCGCAGTCATGCTGAATGGGTTTAAACAGAACCGTCTTAGCAAGTAGTCCAACTCATAGGGGTAGGAAGCTGTTTGAGACTGGGGGCTGAACCTTGTTTCTGATCGCCGTCCTGGGGAGGGTTACAAAGGGAGGGGTGTCTTCCTCCTCTTTGGAAAATTTTTGGATATTTTAGGGTCCTTAGATGCGATTTGGTGCGTCATTTTCGACAAATTTTGAGGTAAATTATATACTGCAAAATTTTGAAATTCCTACTTAAATTACTGCAAATTTGTGACATTTTTTCCAAACTGCCAAAGGGGAGGAGAAAAGTTTTGAATATTTTAGGGTCCTTAGATGCAGTTTGGTGCATCATTTTGGGACAAATTTTAAGGTAAATTTTTTCTGCAAGTTTTTGACATTTCTTAGTTAAATTACTGCAAATTTTTGACCGTTTCTTACTTAAATAACTGCAAATTTTTGCTATTTTTTCCATAGTGGAGGAGTTGCCCCATCCCTTGCGAATCGCGCCGGTTTTCATACATAATCTGCAAGGATAGTATGCTCGAGGAGCCTCAGTGGCCTCCTGACCCCGAAACGTGAAACTTAAGCCAAACTTAGTATGGCCAAGCCCTGAGACCTCTTCATCTTGGGTCTGTCATGCACGACCTATTCTGTACTTGCTAGAAACTCACTGCACGTGATCTTCAAATACAGGCCTGTAGTCAAGGGGAACCAAGGGGGCGAAGCCCCCTTGGATTTTTTCGCCCCCTAGAAAGTTTTCAAGTTGCTATTGACATACATTTTTACACATTTGCCCCCTTGAAAATTTTTCACCCCCACCCCAAGCCATTTCTCCCCCTTCAGTACCTTGTCTGGCTACGGGCCTTTTCAAATTAGCCATAAGGCCGAAAATCTCGGAAGATTCCAGCGGCCAAAATAGAAGTAAGAAGTCAGACCACTGAATTTCATTCTGCAGGCAAACAAACTTATTTCTCTGTAAAATATCACGAAAAATTGCATCGGCCGATAACTGACTCACGATGCCTACACACTAGTTATCCAAAACTGAATGTTTTTATGCGACTTGACTCGTCTGCTAGATTGTAAGTAGCCTTAAGTTTCCCCACACACTCACATCAAGTTTTGTAATACTGCAAAACTTACGCATGTTTGTGACTGAATTACAGATGATATTTCATGATTTTCTGTACTTTGATTTTATTGCCAGAACAGTGTCTCATTAATTAACGCACATGTTACTAAAAAGTATAGTAATGCAAGGTATAGGTGACGTCAACAGTAGGTGGTCTTCTAGGGAACTCGTTCAACCCTCTTTCAAGAAGATTTGCCCTATTCGCAGTTCGGTGTTTACTCCTTGACACTTGGGTAATGAACAATTAATACCCCAGTAAAGCCCTACATTTTGTTGGAGCTTTTCGATTACTGTAAGCTTTAATCTGGCAAAATTTCAATTACTGTGGTATAGTCAAGACTAACACCCTCCCTTTGTATATTTCACTGTAGCGGAATCTTGCCCTCACGACAGGTTTTTCGTTTTCAGTTCTGCTGTACTGCTCTTCTTTCAGGTTCCAACCTGATGTATAACAGGAATGAGAACCTCCAAGACAATGCAGTGAAGTGCAGTTTCGGTGACTTTATGGGGGGCATGAGAAATTTATCTTCAGAAATTACCCTCCCCCACGGTCATATTCGTATTTTTCGTTTTTTAATCGTTATATCGCGGGCTGGGCCATATATTGTAGGGTTGTACATCATACCCCCAAACATATCAGCTTTCCTAAATTTGCCATTTTACCCCCCCCCCCCCTTGCCCTTCCCGCACGCCCAATTTTTTCCCACGAGGTTATGGGCAAATCCGAATGTTCAAAATTTTGAAAATTGTTTCGAAATAGTGGTTAGGGTTTTAGTAAGGGATTGGCATGTTCTTCCATAATCCGGCGTCAGAATTACCAAAAAATCTAGAGAAACTGGAATTTCATCAGTAAGGGGCGTGGCCAATTTCCAAGAAGTTGACTGGTCCATTGCCATGATTTGCCCATAACCTCGTGGGAAAAAATTGCGCTTCCCGCACCATTCCTGGTGGTCTAGGCGCTGCTTCTACAAGAATGGAAAAATGACAAAAATTGCAACAGAAACGTATTGAGCGACGTTTTATTTTATTACTTTCCATCTGTTACAATATTACAACATTAAATAAGAATAGGGCGAACGTTAATAACGGTTAAAAACAAGGCAAATTTTAAAGCATGCACAATATCCTCACTGGCGGAACTTTGGGTAAAAATGTGGGGGTTGGGGGATTCTACGATGACAGCATTTGCGTATGCTGAAAACGGTAGCGTATTACCGTGAATGCCAGACTGAATAGTTTTGCATCATATTATCATAATAAAGTCATATAATTTAGATATGTCCATGTAAATCTGATACAGATTATTTTCACAGAGAAGAAAATTCAAATGTCATTTCAGTCAACTGATATGTAGGTGGTACATAACTCATACCACGTACTGTTTGCAAGACTTTTCAAACATCTGTTAAGGGAGGGATTAGTTCCGCTACAGTTCGATTCGCCCAGACCAGTATACACAACAGGCACTTAATTGACAACACATTAAATATAAAATAGAAGTGGTGCTAAATATTTTTGCTTTTAAAAATCGAGGTAACTTCAAACATAAAATAGTTAATACACTTCGCTTAATAAGAGGCAAGTTTTTAAACCCTTTTTCCTTCTGGTACAAAATAAATCGATTGAAATGAAAAAAAAAAGTTGAAAAGATCCAACCAGAAGGCATCAGGGGTGGCACCAGATGGGAACTGAGGGACATGCCCCCCTTCGGGAAAGGTTACCCCCTCGGGTAAGACTACCCCAGTCGGGGAAATTTTCTAGTTTCGTCGTGGAGCCTCAATGGGGATATGTTATCCCGACGACGTGGACGGTAATTCAAAAGGCTTGAATTTGCTCTAAAGGAGCGCTAATTTTTCTCAATAAATCCCCAAAGTTTCAAACTTTTCCAGCTTTTACCAATAATAACCCAAAAGTTTTCAAATTTTATTTAATGAAAACCAAATTTATTTAATTTTCCCTACGGAAAAACCCTAAATTTTAAATACTCTTCATTAAAACCCCAAATGGGTGCCTTTAATATTAAGTTAATTCGCCGGGCCTAAGGTTGCTGCCCTAGCACACCCCCCCCCCCCGGGACGGGCAGCTTTCCCCTTGTCGGACAAATCCTGGTGCCATCCCTGGAAAGCCTTTGGTGTGTTTTTTTCATAAAGTTTTAAAAAGGGAGATATGGCCGATGTAAAACTTTTGTCTGTTTCTTTGGTATAAAAAACATAAATTAAACTTTGGAAATAGGACGATTTGGCTCTCACTTCAACGATGATTGCATTCTGTTACAATCTTATGTTTTAACCTTGGTACTAATTACACATTACACGCATGCGTACTCTTCATATTCAGCGTTAGCGATGCGTCACTATATAGGGGCCTACGTATACTACAGGGCATCTGGAAGTCACTTAAACTAGTGTGGAATATTAGTTATAGGCTTTATAGACGTTACGTTCGTTTTCTCTTTCGTGCGATTCGCCCTCGTCCCCTGATAACTATATTATGGTTTCGGCCTGCAGAATACAAGTGTTACTTATGTTACGAACAATTTGCAAATTCACAAACAAGTAATTATTTTTCCCATGCAAAGGATCAAAGGTAACGACATAAGTTATTAATTACATGATCATGGTGCTTTCATTACGTCAATTCACAAGGAGTGCTCCGCTCCAAAAAACCTACCATAAGGTTTTAGAAGTACTCCCTTTCGTAACTTGGTTGCAACTTATAATATGTTGCAACACTCTTAAACATTGAGTTTATTGTTCGTTAAGTAGAAACAAATGAAATGAAAGTTTCGTGGTGGCTGTTATAAGCCCTTCAAATCTACTCTTACACACTACTTTGTACTTTCACACTTCTGATATGATGTTAGACGTAGGGCGACCAGGTTTCGTTAATGCAGGGTTTCTTAGCCTTTCATAATTTTAGACCCTCTTTTGATTGTTGAAATTACTCCGTCCTTTAAACATTAACTGACAAGGAAAGTTCCACTTGTAGTTTTAACCGTTAGAGGAAAGTTTCAACACGGAGCAACAGGCACTACCAAACTTCCATCTGTGTCGTATGAGGTTAAAATACATTAAAAATAAACTATGGAAATTAGTGTTTATCCATTTTTTATTTTTGCGGCCGACATAGAGGCCAACGGGACGGTGCTATTCCCACCCACCCCCCCCCCTCCGTGGACGTCAGCCCATTAGTTGATAAACGTTGTATTAAGGTGATATTTCTCCTTCGTAAATCCTGCAGCATATAGCTCTAAGTCTAAAGGCTGAATATTGCCCTACTGCAGGGGTATGACGAGTCATTAAAATGCGTTCTTTCAGAAAGTAACTTTTTTTAAGTTATTAAATGGATTATTATAAATTGCCATTATAACAACATGGTTTACAGCCGATCAATATTTTTACATGAAAGTATAATCGAACTTAGTAATTAAGGCATTGCTTATGGTGTGCTCGTAATCGAATGTGCAACTTCAGCCTATTTACAATTTTGTACACCTTTCTATAAAAATTAAAATAAAACAAACTACGTTGCCGACCAAAACGCTTATACACCATACAAAAATCATAGTTCAAAATAATTGAAACTTAAAAAACTTTTTTCTAAAAATATTGTAATGGTGGAACAATTTTTCGTCACATTGGACGTGAATTATTTTGCAAAACATGTAGTTGCCAATCAGCTATCAATTGCAACGTCAGGTAATTTTGCCTCATTTATAGCGAACGATGTCACAACGAAATTTAGGTAAGCCTTGTGTTAATTAAACGGAATTGCATGCACCTGAAATACCGTTGAAATATAAAATTGGATCGTCCGTTCCTATCTAAGATTCTTTTGTATCTAAATTGGTGAAAAATGGACACTCGAAAATTCTTTGGTTTGCATATTGTGTATACTGTTGTAAATAAAGCTGATAACGATCATCATTCATTGCAAGCAGGCTATATCCGGATAAATAGTGAGTGATAGGTCGCAACAGTCTCATTGCCGGGTTTAGGGACTGCATTTATCACGTAAAGATAACAGAGAGTTTAACATCAAAGTTTACTCTTTGTTAACAAGAAGATCTCCCTTTGAGATAACATAACAATGGTTTGCCACTTAATAACTAGACAAATTCAACTGTTTAGGTTCACCTTTTGTTTGCTTGTCTCTTTTGGTCATAATCTCAAGTATATTTTGCTATGGGGAATGACCCTTTTTGTTTGGTTTTGTGACCCACCTCAGCGGGGCGTGACTCAGTTTTATCAAAGAGTGTTTGCCAAGTGAACATTGTAGAAAAATTTGAGCGATATTATATGAGGTGTTAAATCGTGCGCATTGGGATTAGATTAAAGATGACATCATTTTAAGGTGATAATTATGACTTTAGAGACTAAAAGTTTTTAAATTATTAATTAAAAATCTGAAAAGGTAAGAAATATCAGCCTTCCATACACCCTTCATATAAGTCTGCAATGTAACCACTTGGAATAATCATGATTTTTCTTCAACATTTTTTAACATTTTTCTTTTTCAGTTCAACTGAAACGGTGCCATTTGAATAACTTATCCTGAAGCTCGTACTGTCGTCATGACAGGTTTCATGACGGCACATGTTTCGCTCTGGCTATATTCTCATCCATTTTAATTGTTATTGTGTTGTAAATATCCTTGTTGATCCACCTAATCTCACCTTCATTCATAAAATTATCTGATGGCGCTCTGAATGCTAAGCACGGAGCACCTGTATTTTATGAATATTTATATCGTCACAAAAAAGGCATAGGTTATTTCCTTGTGAAGTATCAAAGCGGTAATAACTGCCCTTCGACGTACAACGACCAGCCTTTCCTTTGTCTGACAATCACGACAATTGCTTTGACAACAAACATGATGAATGCAATGACTAAGAGTACCAAAGTGAGTCCGTTGCTGGTACTCCACGGTTCCCAGTGTGTTGTCGTGACAACCAAGAGGATCCAAACTATCATTGGGTACACCGAAAAGGTAAACCTCAAGTATCTGTCCCAGAGAGTGACATCCATTACAAAATACCCTACGAGCAATACAAAAAAGATGGCTACTGCAAGGCTAGAGGCTGACGTCTCAGAGAGTTTGCCAATGTGCGCGCCTCCCGAGCAAATGGCTGCTGCAGAAAAGATGGCGGTGCCGCTGGCATAGAACGCGACGCCATTTTGTAGCAGTAGAACGAGACATGTTAATTCTCCCCTACAATGTGATAAATATACAAAGGAAGAAAATGAGTGAAATTAATAACTGGATTATACTATATATGAGTTGGAAGAGAAGAGTATCATATGACATACGAGTTGTGTTAAGAAAAAGAACATAAATTTATAAAAGAAACATTAATTTAATGATGAACACGCAGCATACATAAATGAGGGGTTATCTTCATCATGGAAATTAATCGGCGAAACACCCGTCTGCTACAAAGAAAAATAAAAAATTACGTTAATGCTAATCGACGGCGTTGGCTTAGTCTATCAATACTCTTTGGAGATAAGCTGTATCTATCGTCACTTTTCTTAGCCGATGAAATTCCCGTGCAGTTATTGAGTGCCCAGTTCTTTTTTAACTATAGGACAAATCTAGTTACCGCGGTTTGAATAAATATAACCACGCCTCCACCCCACCCCACCCCCGACCGGCTTATTCGTGTACGGTCGTTTCTACTCGTGTAAATTCATACAAAATACCATTCATTTCCTATTTTTTGTGCTGAAACATGCATGAAAGTAAATTAGGATGAGATTTGTAAGATTTAGCTAATGATTGAAAATAAATGTTATGGTAGCTGTTAATGCCCTTTATTTTTACATCTCTCGACAAATGGTTACTTTCAATCTATCAACAATTTCATCCGCCGCAACTCCTTAGGTCATCAAAGATTAAACCCACCTCAGAGCTATCGACGAAGTTCTTTTTTTAGTGGGAACATGTCTCATTTAGGAGAGTTGTCACAACTTAAAAGCTGAAATATGTCAGCGGTATGTCGATAATATTTACTGCAAGAAAATTGGTCTCCGGCCTCTATAGCATCCTGGAAGTGATCAAGGCTATCACACCGGAGGATGCATTATGATACAAAATTGGCGCAGTCCCCACAAACAATGTCACTGTGAGCTACCAAAATGTAACACAAATTTTCACAATTAATAATAATAAAAAAACAGTCGGCTGCCTATTATCAATAATTGCATTTGCACACGACATTTTTGGCCATTGTGAGCAACTGAGCAGATATCGCCGACATTTCGTGATATGTGTGGCATTTAGGTGCAGTGCCGTCAATACACTGCATGACTAAAATTCTGAAACGCACATCCCACAGTTAAAATTCAGTCAATTTAAATCCCATACTTCTGAGGTAGATTTATACCTTCAAAATTGAAATATTTTTTCAACCAGTTCAATTAGGTCTAAGAACCCATGTGAAAACCAGCGCAGTATCAGTCACACTGTGCATTTTAAGTCTGCCCGTCGCCGACACGAGACTATCTTAGAAGTAAGAGATAACCACATGGGGCACAAAATTTGCATATTTAACGAATTCGAGCTGAATAGTTGTTGTTGCCTACCTAGAATCAGTTATTCCCCAATGAAATTGCCATACTGTTATTCCCATGTATTCACGTCCAACTGCATTATCTAACAGCCTGCAGGAGATTACTTTTCGACCACAGCGTGACGATAAAAATGGCCTATCTTTCAGATCGGGAGCTAGAGGATACGCGTAAGTTTCTATGGTAACATGATATGTTTTTCAAAGATCATCGACATATAGTCCCCAGCTCTTGTTTCGTTTGATGATGACGACGATAATTTTAGCGACAAAAAAGGCAATCGAAATAAGGAAGACGAAAAGTGTGTAGACATTGGTTCCATTCCACGGTGTCCATTGGCCAATGAGAATGCACAGCAATGTCCAGACGATAACCGGATACACCGAAAAAGTATACCGGATGTAGCGGTCCCATAGTGTCATATCGACCAAGAAATATGACACCATGAGAACTAAAAAAACAGTGAGCGTAAGACAAGTCGATACGGTTTGCGATGTACCGGCGAGGTGGACCCCCGCAGAGCAGATACTGCTCATACAAGTCATGCACACCCAGATGGCATAAAAAGAGACACCATTTTGGGCGAAGACAACGTAATAGCTCAGGTCCTGCCTGTTGATGTAAAATGTAAGGAAAAGAAACATGCAAGTACGAAAATTTACATTGAAATAATCGAGGAAATATCAAGCATATGTGAGGTGGGAGGGGGACAACCGTGCTCAAAATTTATTTCAATCGAGATATTGCAAAATTTGGTAAGGGTACATTTCACTTTTGGCAATGCACTAGGTAATTTGAATGTAACTAGTTTTGAAAGCTTTTTCAGATAGGAAATGAAAAATATAAGGCAAATTGTATAGCAATAACAAAGAGCCTATTACGATACCATGCTACGGTTTAGAAAATATGAAATTTCAAAGAAATTTCAACATTTTATTTTAGCAGATTAATTGCTGGACGGGAAAGTTAATTTTATAGAAGACCCAAGCGATTTCTACTGCACTTTCCCACTTTATATCACATCACATAACACTGAGGGTTATATTTGAACAGTATTTGAAACCGTATTTAAACTTTACTTTTTTATCTAGTTGGCACTATATAACACATTCGTGTTGATGTGTCGTTAAATCTGATCTAACTAACTTCATGACAAAGGTTACTTATCTTGAATTACATGTACATAAACAGGTTGCTTCTAGGAGGTTTGGAAAAATGCTATGAAAATTCAACACTTTAACCACAGGACCATAGAAAAGAAAGTGGCGGAAGCAGATGGCACAACAGACTCGGGCCCCGAATTGGCAGCTAAAAAAGGTTAAACACCATCAAAAGTTGTGGACAATGGAAATGATACACCATTTGGAATGTAAGTCCCCTTCTGAAGGCAACAAGGCATCTCAAGAACAACTGGATCACACACATGACCCTGTCAGATTACATTCAGTTGCACCCGTCTTCTACAATAAAATCCTGGATACGCCACAGTAACATGATTCCACGAGAAATTAAAAACAAAAAATCTAGTTTCATCGGGAAGCCTTCATGAGTACAAAAATGCATGAAAACCCCAATGGCGACCGTTCGGCCCGACAGTTTGCATAATTTTGATCACAAAGGAGGCAGATTCTTCAAAAAACCGAAATTTTCAAATTTACTCAATAAAAGCCCAACGATTCTTCACTACCCCTCCCCAAATCTTGCTTTTACCATTATTCCGGCAAACCATCGCTTTTGACGAGCTTCGAGTTGCTGGTCTCCCTGTCGACCAAATCCTGGCACCACCCCTTTGCGATACTCAAAAGTCCTGATCGACAACTCCCTGGTCAGAACGTGATGTCTAGAGGTTATCAAATATTACCATCTCTGTACAAACACACACTAGTTATAACACTATAAGTATTGCTGAACAGGCTGTATAGTCTTATAAGGAAGAAGTGGGGGCAGGGACGGGGACTAAAAGATTTCGAGGCACACAGAACACGCCAAAGTTGGAGGTGCACATATTGGTTTCATTTCCTCCCCGATAAAAAATCCTATTATATCTGCACATATTAAAGCTTAATGAATGCCCAAGAGAAAATTCCAGTCATTAGCTAACGGGTATTTGGTGTCGGGTGTTAACTGGTACCTGACAGAACCAGTTAGAACCAGTTAAAACCAGACACCAAATACCCATCAGCTAACTAGAATTCTCTGCTGGGCGACAGAAATGGTAATGTAACATGAGGAGAGTACCTGAATTTGAGTCCGAGGAGTACCCAGTACTCGTCCAACCTTATGTGAAGGTAGACCAACGCCATCGAGAGAGAAAACCACAGCACCAGCATGAAAATTATGAACATAAGGAACCAATCATTGATGAGAAACAAGAAAGCCACGCAGTTGAGGATGAGGCTGACAAGAATCGCCCACATGAAGAATTTACTGACAACCGGTGGGTGACGATACATGGGTCCTGCATCGGTATACCGACACATGGTGGTAAAAACGTAGACTACCCATGTAATCTGCCACAGTCCAATCAGGAACCATATCGAGTATGTCCACGTCGGCGGGGAAAACTTTGTCTCGTACTTACGAAGAACACTGTCTAGTCCGCCTGAAATCGGAAAAGGTGTATATACTTGGAACGGATAGACATGAAACATCAGTTTTGAACTACTAACAGTTTTGACTTTCAGAAAAGTCATGTTAAGAAATAATTCCGGAAGTTTTAAGTAAAATTTTACAAATAATTCATTAAGAAATTGCCATATTTTGTGTAATTGCTGAAGAAAAGGATAATTTCTACATTACGTATATTTTTCTTTATTGCACAAGATATGGGTAATTACTTCAGCAACTGTGTAAATTTCTAATTAAATGTTTTGGGTTTCTTGTATTACTTAAATTTTGAAGCGTAATTCTGTGAGTGTTAATACAGTCTAGGTCCTAGTTTCTCAAGTGTGGGTGTGGGGAGGGGCGCGTCGTGCATTAAAATGACACTGGGAAGATTACAAGGAGACCAAAGTTTAGTTAAGGAGACAATCTGCTTAAAGAGATCACGGCTACGGCCAGTTGCGTAACCAGGATTTCTCTCACGGCGGAAAGGAGGAAATGCACTGTATTCTGTGATCGCCGGCCTGGGGAGGGGTCAGAGGGGAGGGAGTGTTCCCCCTTGACAACATTGTGAAAAATAAGAGGCTTTTACTTGCAGTCTGCTGCTACCTGTGCTACACTGGAAGAAAAATTTGCCTTCAAAAATTTACGTATTTTAAGTAATAAAATATCGGCATCAGTGAGGGTGGGGCATGGTCCAATATCACCCTCAATACGCCACTGACTACGGCATACGAAATAAAGTAAACAATAAAGTAAAACTTCAAGTTAAAGTGGCCCTCGGTCTAAAACGCTTTAAGGGATATCAGTCGCTCCATGAACTTTGTTTTTCAGAACTCTGCTTAATCCTACAAATCTCATCTGGTTTCACTCACAAGTACCATTCAATATGTTTCTGTTATAAAAAACATTGAATATTGAAAGAAAACCAAGGATTCATTCTGCATGAATTTCACAAATAAGTGACAAAATTTTGCCATATGATTGAAATGAGCCATTCCTGAATTAGGATAACGTGGTACACCAATTCAAATTGCATTTTCCCTTTAAAAGCCCCTGGTTTGGGTGCTTCGATGGTTTTTCAATATTTTGTATGACAGTTGCATTTGGTAGGGTTGTGGTTTGCAACTTGTTCGTTGTAGGTGGGGTGGGTTGGATGAGACAGAAGGAAAATGGGGAAGGGGGCAAACAAGGAGGATATAATAAAGGTATCGGAATTTGCAGGTTATCAGAATAAAGGGTTTTTACTTGTAAACACACTTCAGGGCCTTATTGCGTGCTACTTAAGGGTTTATGGCGTTGACCTTTGCTCTCCGCTGAAAGGAGGCCTTCAAAGCAGGAATTACTCCAAATGAGTTTTTACTCTGCGTTACAAAGAATGGTAAAGTTGGATAATGACCATAGAATTATAATATGAGTCAGAGGAGAGACAAATACTGACCTTAGTTAAGATGATTAAGATTCATGCATGCTTTTTATTTTTCTTTATTTCTTACCGTTTTCGTTTGTCGTTGCGACGTAGACTCCGACCCCGAAGAACGCAACGAAACAAAATATTAGAACCAAAACGGTTAAGATGATGAGAATTTTATCGTGTTTGGTTCCCATAGTAACACAGTGGTGATTCGAATCTGAAAGAAAATAGTGAAAATTAAACTGGCAGACATGTTTAATGGTTCAGATGAAGTTTAAAACAGTATAGAGCAGTTACATCATGCCTTCCTTGCATTTCCTGTGTAAAATTGATACAGATGAGATAAGGGAGCTGGCAGCTCCCTCAGTTTGCATACACCTCCCTTGTAGCCTTAGACGGACAATCCAGGGACTTGAGCACCCTCTTCAAGTTTCCCAAGAGTTCGAGCAAATCAGTTCTTACGGGTAATGCAGGTTTCCTTCGGGCAAAAACGGCTCAGCCTGCAATCCCCCCTCCCCGCCTATACTTATGGGGCTGCAAGATTTATCAACCTAAGGGTTTCGTGGACTCCGCAGTCTAAAATCTCTCTAAAAGAAGATTTATATCCGTTGTTTCTCCATTAAATTGTTCACTCTCAGTAGGAATATGCCTATGCACATACTACAAGTCTACGGGGTGGGTATTTGCATATACAGTATACAAAAATGATGATTGGAAAATGTAGCACAGCGTCGGTACTTCTTTTGTTGTCTTCTTTAATTATATATTAATTACTTGCCAGCAAGTGGAATGAAAATGTTTTCTCGACGTGTTTGAAAAGGGCAATAGTAATTTGTTTCTTTCAAAAACACACCCCCAGCAACACATACCTGATAACTGCCATGAAATGAAGCCTTTGTAAACAAAAGGATAAGACAACAAACATCACGTGATTCCGCCCCCTCATAGTCATACAAGGCTCATGGTGAATTTTCCATCCCCATAAGAGCAAAACATTTGCTATTCTCTAGCAAAATGTTTTCGAGGGCAAATTTGTGACTTTTCCTGGGGAGAGGTGTTCTTCTCACACTTACAGAGTCCCGTGCGCTTATGTTTCGTCAAAACTATCCTGCTGAAAGAGTGGCATAGATTTTTTCTTGTCAGGTGGTCATTTTTATGAATTTTGCTGGCAATAATGGCTACTTTGACGTTTTATTGCCTCTTATAGCACACAAGCAAGGGCGATTCATGTCAACAGACCCTTCAGGTCAGGGATATTCTCTATAGGCCAACTATATAGGCAAGTTATCTAACAGCAAAAACATCCGGATAAGCCTGGCTGGACAAAAATGACCTCTAAGTCTAGACTCTGCAGAGTCCGTTCTGCGAATTAATTTACCCCCTCTGTTAGAAGATTTCTAGTTGTTGCTGTTGAGTTGCAGTCGAATTAATTTACTCCCCCTGTTATGAGATCTCTAGTTGTTGCTGTTCCTCCTTTGAGGGCTCACGTGAAACCAGGAGATGCATGATTCAAGCTTAGGGGCAAATTAGGGGGCCGTCAACTTAGTCCGAAACCAAAAAGGATGAAGGAATTCGCCGGAAAGACTTTGCAAAGTCTACCTCTGATCCAGTGTACTGCACCTCTGGAGGGTCACGTGCGAGATTCGTAACATGGCTCTGAAGCAGCTATCTACCGATAAGGTCTGATTTAAAGTGCGTTCACACCAAAACCGAAAACTGCTGCGGTTTACACATGGGGGTAGGGGTGGGGAACGGCAAAGTAAACGGCTTGTACGTATTTATATGAAGCCATTCACACAAAAAAACATTTTCCACAATGCGATTTCTGTGTGAACGGTTCCATAGAAATCCGTACAAGCCATTTGCTTTGCGTATTCCAGCCGCAAAACGCAGCAGATTGCGGTTTTGGTGTGAACGCACCTTTAGTCGATATATTGTCTGCATGGCATGCCTGGGCTTCATCAGACGCGTAGCCAAGGAGGTGATTTTGGGGGTTGAATCCCCCCCCCCATGGCCCAGGCCTAAAAAATAATGGCAGAAAACACATGATAACAATAAATTTTATTACGTTTGAGTCACAAAACATTGCACCATTTCGCACCTGGAGACCTTAAAAAAACATTTTTCCTCAAAGGGGAGGGGATACCCCTCCTTTAGACCCCTCCCCATGTCACACCTCAACAACCCCCCCCCCACCCACCCATGACACAATCCTGGCTACGCGCCTGGCTTTCATGTAACAAAAATGTCATCTTCCGCACTCTCGGGTGATGGTACACCTTTTGTCAGCTTTACTTCATATGAAAATATATGTTAATTTGTATGAGCATGCAAACGTTGAAAATTGTAATTATTGATGTGAGCATGGGAGGTGTTATTTATTGATTGCAAAATTCTGTAAATAAAAAACCTTCTGTTTGTAATTGTAAATAGTTGTGTAGTTGAGTTGTGTTTGGTCTGGTCTTGGTTTACTTCAATTTTTTGCTACCGTCTGTGACCGTTTCCAAGCACGTAACCAGAATTCGAAACATTCACATTCACGAATCTAGAGATCAAACCTGATGGAGGGAAGCCATAGAAAAATATACACAAAAATGTTTTTTTAGATTTGTTGTTGGAACAGAACGCTGAGGTATCATTCGGTGCAAGTGTCAAATGTATGCAGTGAAGGGTCTGTTCAATTGTCACTTGTGGTAGGTTTACTTTTCGCTTCCCTAAATTCCATGGTGTTTAAATTGAATATTCCATGCAAGTAACGTCATTATGAGCCTGAGGGCTCTGGTACGTTGCATATGCAAGTGTTGTTCGGATACATCGCAAGTACAAGTACGGCAATCTAGTTTCCTGCATAATTCCCCTGAGAGTATCCTGTTTCTGCAATTTATATAATTACATTTTAG
This sequence comes from Holothuria glaberrima, assembly GCA_009936505.3. NCBI lineage: Eukaryota > Metazoa > Echinodermata > Holothuroidea > Aspidochirotida > Holothuriidae > Holothuria > Holothuria glaberrima. The sequence continues at coordinate 5,217 of WURT03360911.1, read as the reverse complement.
CAGTTTTTCATGTTTGTACTGGATCCTTTAAAACTAGTTACTCAAGATCATTGTTCAATTGTTTATCCAAATATTAAATTTAGGGGAAAAAGGGAATGTGCTTGGAATGCAAAACACTGACAGTTAGACGTAGGATAGTCGCTACAGTGCCAGTAACGCAAATTTATTTCTTTAAAGTGTCACAATCCCGTAATTTGACATTTAACTGTTTAACTTGCATAGAATATTCAATTTTAACATTACGGGGTGTTTGATAACAGTCGCAGAATACGATAAAATAAGTACAATGTCAACATATTGGAGGTAAAGACTGTGGTAAGTCTGAAATACGACAGCTTATTAGCTATACTTCGCTATTCGCTCGTACAAGCACTTTCTAGCTAAGCATGGTATACGAAAGAGAAAGAGAAAAGACAAAAGACACAAGGGACATCATAACCTCACATTAGTCTGTTAATCAACATTGTTAAGCAGGGGTGGTGCCAGGTGGCGGACAGGGAGTTATCCCCTCCCCGTCGGGGAAGGCTGGCAAATATTTTCAATTTTGTCGGGGTCCCTTTGTCGGCACGATGAAGTAAGTCCCGACCCGACGTCGGCTAGTCGTTCCGACGGTTTACCCAGTTTTGCTCTCTGTAGGGCAGTTTCTTCGATAGAAACCCAACATTTTCTGCGTGCTTCGCGCACTGTAAAGTGTTAGTTGTTCAGTTTCTTCTATACCGTAGCTCTCTCCAGTACAAAAATAGCCCAAGCCCTTTCCGCCTTACCAAGTAACCTTCAAGTATATACTTACCATTTTTATGAAATGATCGGAAGTAAATTTCATCCCATATCGCATAGCGTAGTTGCCTACGTAGCAGGCTGTCCTTCATGTTTTTTTCTGTCATATCCCGTAAAGAGGAGCTAAGCAAACAGAGTCCGTTCCGCGGTGTAAAGGCCTAGTTGTAATAACTTGTGTTTGTCCAGGGAGGTGTTACACCTAACACCTCCATTGGTAAGGTGTGCAGGTAGGGAGATTTTTTCGTATGATAGCGAGGGGAAAAATATGAATTATTCATGTTATCGGAGTCTTTGCTCTTTATTATTCATAGCGTCTTCCTACATCGCTTCCGCAAAGGGGTGGATACGATATAACCTCAATAACGTACGTTGACGCATTTTGCTCTAGATGAGTTTATATATATTTTTATGCGTACGCAAAAATGTGCGGGGAATTGGCCACAATTGAGTTTTCCTCACAAAATACTAAAGTAGTAGTACTCGGCATTTCAAGTATAAACCCGTACGGATATGATGCAAAATATGCCATGCAATGGGATGATACTGTGAAAAAGTTTTCTCCCGGAATCTGTTACCCCTGTCGGAGTTCTGGTTGCTCCCACCCTCCGTTCGGGGAGCCTGGCCTCTTGTCAGACCAGGCCCGTAGCCAGACAACACACTTAAGGGAGCAAGACAGCTTTCAGGGGTCGAAATATACTTTAGGGGAATAGATATAAATAAATTCATTTTTTTAATATTTTCTAGGAGCGACAATTTTCCAGGGGATCCGCTCCCTGTCCCATCCCCTTGGCTACGGGCTTGTATCGGGCAAATCTTGGTGCCACCCTTGCTGTTAAGTTACCCTTTAAACTTAACAAAGCACTCTCCTCCCAAACTCTTTTTGCAATGTAAATACAGGAGCAGCTTGGAAATATTTCAACATTACAAAACCCTATATGTATGGTCGAAGTCATATACCAATCTAGAAAAAGATAAACACAATGGATTTAATATATGCAAACAAAACAATGCATTGTTCTCCAGTGTATAACAGAGATGGTATCATTCTAGGTTGCTTCATGTACTTCAGGATCACACTTTATTACAAACATAGTAACTTCATCTGCAACTCTGATATCTTTAGAACTACACATGGGAATTGAATGAAAATTTCACCAGAATTCTTTTATTTAGTTTCTCAATGAGTACGTTTTATATACAAAAATATAATTTTTTGCTAAGATTCTTCCTTTGGATGTCGGCTGATTCTGTTCAAGGCACGATATTTACGTAATAGAAGGACAAAAGAGCAGTGTACAAGACATGACCGCACGCAAAAATGTTTCGGCAAGAGAAAGGGACACCCGTGAAGCATAGCGCCACAAACAGTTGACGTTTAGGCTAGCTACCAAGGGAAAATTTCAAAAAAATGCTTCCGACATTACCGGAAATCAAGTTGGATCCAAACAACCTTTTTGGCACTTTTAATAACCTAGATTTCAAAAATCGTTGTAATAACCAAAATTTCGGGGATGGTGCAGGAGGCAACTTCCCCTGCTGCCCCTACTGTGCACGGCTATGGTACAAGATATTCAGTGTTTTGGCATTTTTGTCAGAATACACCGATACTTGTGGACTATCAATATTCAGAGAGCGGCATAACGGTATTTGTTTCATGCTTGTAGATTTCTTTTCTTTTCCCCCCTCTAAGAAACACAATCCTACGCTACGAGATATCATCGGGCATCAGCCGGAAAAATCAAGTCTGAAAGTGACTGCAATCAATTAAGTTGTACATGTAATCATCTTAAATATAGCTTTTATCCTCAACCCTCGCTTACTACTAAATAGGCTAAATTTTTAAAATTAGCCGTTTTGCAATTGCTTTGCAGCTTTAATCGAAAATTAAAATGCGGCCTTCACATCAACTTGATAATTTAAAAAGACCCCAAGTAAACCACATTGCAGCCCTGCGCAGAACAGTTGTGGTTTTTGAGAAATAATTTGACTTAGATACAAACATTTGGAGAATTTTCCGTAAGAGGTGACAGTGTTTCAAGGTCCGATTTCCTGTGTAACAGTTGACAGCCCGGCGTACGTGTATTATACTCCTGCACCTAAATTAGCTGTACTCGCGAATACAGTACCAACGAGGCCCATAGACAAGGGAACCTGGGGGGCGAAGCCCTCCCATCCCTGAAAAAATTTTCACCCCCTAAAAAATTTCAAGTTGTGGACAAGTTGCCATTGACTAATACATATTTACACATTTGGCCCTCTAAAAAAATTTTCGCCCCTTCAGTACCTTGTCTGGCTATACAGGCCTGATACCAACGTCCGCGAACTTTGCAGGAATTCTTCGTTAAAATGCGTAAAACCTACGCTATTAACTATTCATATATACCATCACATCAAACACAAGTCATAAATATTCAACGAAAATCGACTACAGCAAGACTGATAACCATGCGGTAAATTCGAGACTAATGTAAATGAGGTTTAAATGTGTAATTCTTCTCATTTAAAACTTAGTCCCATTCACTTACTTAGTAAATGTATTATGTGGGAATGCCGTAGGCTCGTAAAACAAAATTAAAGTTGAAGTTTTGTTGTGTACTATGAATATTCATAACCTATATCAAAACCAATCAATAGTCGAGAGTTAACTAATTTGGATCATGAATATTGCGAAATTGGATGATCTCTGTCATTGTTCGCAGGTGTTAGAGTGTACACCAAAATAGGAGTGCAATACATATTCTCCATCTGCTATGAGGTTTGTGTGACAGATGTTAAGTTCTTTCGCGGTTTATGTCAGTAATACGTACCAGGGAGATGTCACTCGAGATTGCCTCACATCACATTATATACTATGAAAGGAAATCATGTACTTGTCCAGGTAGCAACTCCCTGCTTGGTCCAGGAAGCTGGAAGATAGGGTGCTGCAAGTTGGCCCCGGGAGCTGACACTTAAGTCCCTGCTTGGTCACAGCTTTTAAAAACTTATGTTGAGCTCAGTGGCGGGAACTGTCGTCCAGCTCATGCTCCTTAATGCTATGAACACTAAAACAGCTTGCCGTTACCTGCTGCATTGTCGGAAAAATAGCAAACGAGCAAAACATTGGAAACTATTTTAAGTATCTTTTAAAATGTAAAAATATGTGGTATATAATTGTCTCCCTACCCATCCTCTCTATATCCGCCAACAATGACCAGATGACACAGTTGTTAAACATCATGAGTATTGATGACGGCAACGTACGGTTATATGGTAGTAGGACAGGTAGAACATTTAGAGGGGATATGGCATCCCCCAGACCAGGAAGTTGTTAGGAACTTCCTGTCCACACATAGGCCTTTATTTAGAAATAGCCATAGAGTTCTGCAGACAGTAGTTGACTGCACTGTGGTTGACATTCAAACCATAGCTTCACTCTGGTTGGTCAACGATGACCCGTACAGTCCAGTCAGTTGTGTTTCCAATTGCTTACAGGCAGTGTCTGTCATTGTACATAGTCTCAACTCAGTGTAGGCTACTACAGTAGCTCTGTCTTGGATATGAGGTGTGGTCCTACTATAGACAGGCGTGTTGTGTTGAAATTGGAGGAGGGGCTAAAAATAAAATTAGCAGGGAGAATTTTTCTGTCTGGGGTGAGAATAGAGAGCCTTTAATTCTGGTAGAAAGGTTAGGACACCAATGCTGCCTTTTAATTTTCCAAACCACTACCAGTCTTCTCCTCACCATAACCAATGAAACAAGTAACAGGCAGTTGGGAAGTGTTTTAAGTTGTTTTACTAGTTCTCAGTTTCTGCCAAAACTGCTGCATATTTCCGGGATGACTGATCTTCATTTTACAACCATTTATCCCCCTCCCCACATCCCTGTCAAAACAAAATTAAGATAGTCTATACCTGTAGTGCAAAATTTATTTGCATTCTACTGATTAGGGCCCAAATTTGTGTGAAGCCCATGACGCGGTTTCATTAGGTGTGCCCCTAAGATGTTAGAAAGTGTACGTCACCTGTCAAGGTTGTGCTGACGTTTACCGTTTCTCCCTACCTGGGGTATATACAGTGGCTCAGAAGGGGCTGATGTTTCAATCTATACTTTCGAGGAAATTTATTCCCTCTCCGGAAAAGTTCCATACTTTTGTTACGGTACTTTGGCCTAACCGTCTTTATAGTAATTTTAGAGTTTGCCAAATAGGTACTTGAATAGGAAGACAACTCTCTCGGTAAATTATATATATATATATATATATATATATACATATATATATATATATATTATCTAAATTTGTTGATCACTTTTTACGCCCACTTGTGCAAGCCTTACCTTCCCATATCCAAGACACAACACACTTTATAAATCATATTAACCAAGCCAATCAAAACCACTCACCCTTTGTAAAAAAATTCATTTTAGTCACAGCCGATGTCACCTCACTCTATACTAATATTC
>WURT03360802.1:6383-23784 GCA_009936505.3 Holothuria glaberrima | reverse complement strand
TGTGAACACATCCTAAAATGATGTAGTCAAGAAGTATAAATTTGAGGGATGAACCTTGGTGTAACAAAGCTACCCCATCCCTTAGGCAAGGGATCACTAAGCCTTTGGGCTTTCTGGTTTCTCCCCCCCCCCCCCACTTAGGATGACACGCTGCCAAAATACGACACTAAAGAGGACGAAATTACTTCAACGTTTGTCAAACATTGCACCATTTTGCATCCAGGGCACTGTAAATAGTCAAATATTTTCCAAAGTGGAGAAGACACCCCTCCCCTAAGACCATTCCCCAGGACATTGGTCATTAACATTCACTTCCCCACTTTCAAACAGCTTCCTACGCTTGTGTATCAATTAATTTTGTAAATATTCTACCGTCATATCGAACGAACGTAATTCTCTGTGTGCGGTGTACATGAAGACGACGTGGACCGGAAGCTACTTAGATGTTGAAGGGGACAGTTGCAGAGGAAGGAAACTGTTTCTTAGGCTTATCGGGTTTTTTTTTCAAAACGTTGGTGGAGCCAACGGGAGCAAGGGTGGGTTAGATAAGTCCGCGGCAGCGGGGTGGAAGTGGTGGGGGAACCAACGTGCACGAGATAATTACAGTAACTTTTTCATACATTTCATAAGGCCCACTCTGTTTAAACTTAGTCTTCTTATTTTGACTTGGTCCTTTCAGGGTTTCCATAGAAACACAGTTAGGAAGACCACTGACACAGTGCATCGCTGCGCGTTTAACCAGCGAAGCCATAAAATTGTGAAGGCGCTTACGCTGTACGGCAAAAGGCTGGTTGATTGGTGGCGTGTCTCCGTCCGTAAGTTACAGTCATTCATCTTCAGAGGATAAATATTTGTCCGTTTTAAGAAGAACTAGGACTAAATCTCACAACAGGGATGAGTCATGGTGCCGTAAGTGTTTGGTTTTATTCTCCTAACTTGAAATATTGTGCTTTCCGCGCTTATAACTGGGGCAAAAGCAACGACGTAATATTTGTATTACTTGCCGTTCCTTTATTGCCGTACTGAGAGCCAATCCAATGGCTTCAGTCCAGATTGCAGACGTAATTCTCCCTAACTATAATTAATCGAAGCCTGTAACTTCGATAATTGCATTTGCTCAGTTTGTTACATGGATTTGTGCCTTCTTTGGTAGTTCGGCGTACTACTCTAAAATCAAAAGAGTGAAATTCACTCCAAAAAGAGTGTCCAGAATGATCACTCCTAAGTACGAGTGAAATTCACCCGGAGTGGAGTGAAAATTCACTCGAAATAGAGCTATATTTCATTCCATGTGTGTGAAATATCGTTCTATTTGGGGTGAATTTTCACTCCACTTCGGGTGAAATTCACTCGTACTTAGGAGTGATCATTTTGGACAATCTTTTTGGAGTGAACTTCATTCTTTTGATTTTAGAGTGTATGAATTCTTTCAGTGTGATATTTCTCCATTTGAACACGATTACTACGAACATATCCAGGATACTTCGTCTGCCACGCAGTTATTTTGACTATGTCATGAAGTGGAAATTTTGACCATTATCGTTATTAAATAATCGTATTCTAATAGGAATAATCAGCTAATTTGAGGTAAAGGGATAGGTGCTTTATCTGAAAGGATGATGAGCTGTAACGCAGTTCTATTGACTTTTTTTGTCAAATACTTAGTGTGATCGGTCCTCAAAAAAGTCCCGGACTTGAACACCGCTGCGCAGGCTAAGTCTGTCATTGAAGCCAGGACAACACTTTTGAGAATCTCCGTTTGCTTCACACTCAGGCCCCTCACATAAAGGTGCGCATGCGCAAATGCCCGATTCTGGTTAGAGACACCTTACGGATGTTTGTTGCCAGCATAGAAAATGTATTTTTTACACTGCGGGTAAAGTTGTGTGTGAAAATTTGGCAGATCATTTTAGCCCTCAGACGTGAGCATGACAGGCCGTTTGCCCTTTTTCGTTCCTCACTCAAATATTTATTTGATCAAAAAATCAGGTGGCGCAAGTATTTGGGCTTTTTATCTTTGTTTCATACCATATTCAGAGGCTTCGATCTGCATTTACCTGCAAGTACAAACCATCTAGCTTCTATGGGGCTTACAAACCACATGCTCCGCCCGTCGAAATCAGCAATCTTCCCAGGCGGACGGAGGCGAGGTGGTGCCACACTGTTTCAAACTATGCTTAACATTTTTTTGAATGCCCTTTAATGAATCGCACATTTAACTTAACTAAGGGCCTTTCAGAATTTGTCTTCTCGTGGGCGAATTGAAAACTTTCAAAGACAATAGTGCACCATATAAAGGGCTGCAAGATCGCTGGAATTAGGGGAATGCGTATTGTGTTGGGTTACACAAAACTTTCCATTAGGGTCACCAGGGACATACCGGACATTACATTTCAGCCCGAGTAGAGAAGTATAGTGGACGGAAAAACATAGTTTGCAAGCAATCAAATTGCTGGATAATTAAACTTCGTCTAATTTGTGTCAACTACCCTTAACATTTTAAACATTTTGTTGCGTTCATTTTAAACGTCATTCACCGAACTGCTCTGTGTCATTTCATAGAGAATATTATACCATTCTGGCGAAACTATTTACCCTTCTTTTCTCAATGTTTTTTTTTAAATACTACCCCAAAACAAAACTTTAAGAAAAACAGTATTTTTGACCTTGCATGTTTTTCTCTTTCACAAAAAAAACAAAAAACAAAAAACAAAAAAAAAAAAAACAGTCTAAGTTGCATCGGTAGGAGAAGAATATCACTGTGGTAAAACTGTTTTTTTTTTTTTTTTTGCTTTTGGTCTTTCCACATATTTTTGTCTACAAGCTGTTTTCATCTAATTGAGATAATTCAGGTATTTATAAAGAAGCAGTAAGTTATTTCCTCTGGGAATTATGCACTTTCCTTGGTAATTGACCCACGCAGGCAGAAAGCACTTTACTTTTTCTTATATTTTGCTTTCAGTTCTGTCGAACTTATAAAAGCCTTGTTTTTTCTTTAGTCCAATTTACCAGGTAATGCCCCTCAAAACTATCGATCGGCCCCTGAATTGATCCTTCGCAAATGGTGAGTGGTATTGATTTAATAGGGTTAAAGAGGCTGGCGTAACTTTTTTGAAAAAAGTGAATATTTTTTCGAAAGAAAGACAATAAATTATTTAATAACGTATTTCATGTCCAGAAAAAATTATGCCAATCAATTATTCTTGTCAATATTTATTGAATTGTTTTTGCCAGTCAGAGCTAAAATTAGCCTCTTCAATATAAACAAAGTTCGTCGAAGGGAAGTAAAAATAATGTTGGCGTCGAAAATTTTCATCAAACGCAACAGAAGTGTTTATTGTGGAAGTAAACCCACATGAAGGAGAAGTAAAGCAGGCGAGGGACAAGTTTCCCCCTTTTCCCCCATAGAGTTTCTTATCTTTGTTACACAGTAACAAAATATTTCAAAACATTAGAAGGCAGTGACATGTATGAACAAAGGGTTGGATAAATTTAACAATTCAATAACAAAGGTCTTCCCCAATCAAAATTGTTCATCCACGGGGTATAATGAGGGGGTTTACTTATTTTCATTGGAGTGTCTGTATTTGCCCATCAACATGTCTTCTCTTCCATTGTAGGCATAGAAAGCGGAAGTAACAAAATGACTGTAAATCCAGAATAAAATGGCGGGGGGGGGAGTTTATGGCGTTCGACCCCCCATTCCCTCGAAGATGGCAGTTAATAATTAAAATGCTCGAAATGCGTTTAAGCTATGTAGTTTTCTAATGGAGTTAAGGGTAGGGGTAGGTGTTTTCTAGGAAGTAACAAGTCGTAAGAATAATAATTTACGGGGATCTATAATTGTCTCAAAAGATTTGAATATCCACCCCCAACAAAAAGTTTCTAGGAGCCAAATTGCATTGTCAAATTTCATATAATCTATTGCTTAAGTAACGGATGACCGCATTTAAACTTTGTGTTTAGGTTCTCCCTTGTTAACTGAAGGGGGTTAAGCTAGTTTTCAAGAGGGGCTACTGTCGGAGGGGTATACTTAATTGCATTAAGGCCATAGTAACTGGACATTTTATAGGGGGAGAATATTTTTGTAGAGGGCAACGCCTCTACTCCCATCCCTTGGCTACAGCCTTGCATTATAGATTGCCTTAAAATATACAGTTAATCTTTAAGAATGTGGTATTTTGTTCTCAGTTACCACGACAACCACATATTTTGGTATTATCTGATATCGTTCTTTTGAGTCTGAAGATTTCATGAAAATCGCGAGGGTCCACCCTGGGGTCAATTTCATGTTTTGTTGACGTAGTTAGCAATGACTATTTTTTAAGCTGCCCCCTGAAAACATGCAGGTAAGTGGGTTACAGCGAAAAACAGAAGCTTTAAGCTTACAGAGTATTAAGGAAAGCAAAATTTTTGAAGCTTCAACGAAAGTTGCTCACCTTGTTCTATCGAACGAGAAATTAACAAAGTGACTTCTAATGCCATTTTGTTTAATATTGCGAGAATCTAGTTTATTTAGAGTGGTGAGAAAGAATTAAACCACGTATCATGTAAATTCACAGGCAATTTAGATTGGAGAAAATGTTGCATATTTAAGCTCGAAATAATAATTGAACCCGAACTTATAATTAAGCTTGATATAACAGTTAAATGGGTACAAACGTTTGATAACGTCTGTGGTTGAGTTTCCAAAGGAAGGATTTTTTCTCTTTTTTTGTCAATAAGACTAAAATTCATCACATTTTAGATGATCTCGATCGAGTACCGTATAGCCGGCAGCAGGATGTTTTTAACCTGACAATTACCATGGCAATATCGGTAATTAATTTTATTTGCGTAGGCCTACTTTGTGTTTGTTTTATCGACCGCTCTTTATCACTTTTAAGGGGTTGTAACGATTATTAACAAAAAAATTCAAACAAACCGGACAAGTTTACCTCCAAAGTAGATCACAAATGTAGGTCAGATTTCGTAAGAAAAGCGTAAAGTACACGCTTAAAAGACTTCAACGCATTTCAGTGCAAGTAAATTTAATTTTGCATTTATTAATAAAAGTTGCATGGGCGGGGTGGCCTTGACGTCACAATCGGTTAGAAACGAATAAGCCGATAAAAACAAGTACGTATACACATAACACATTATCCAGCCAGGTTTGTTTTCATTAGTAGCGTGACCTTTGACCGGTAGGCTAAAGTCCTATTCGTTACTTTAAAAGAGAGAGGAAGTATAACGACGACTAGTTTTGAAATATTTTCTGATTATGAAACTCAAGTCAGTCTGTGTGTTCTGGGGAAGCTATCGTTGAAATCCTGCACCGTGAAGCAGGAAATTCAGAGAAAATGATTGTAAGTTACATGGCTCTATTCTTCGTTTAAACAGAACATATTTAGTCATTTTTATATTACCATACTTTTAATAAAAGTCATGTGCGAAATATCACTTTGACTACATTCTTGTCCTCTCTTGCAAAGGGAGAAAATTTCAAGATAATATAGTAAGACACATTAGGCCTATAGCACTTTTTACAATGTAAAAGTAAATTACTAATAACAACGCTAAGTAGCCACATGATGTCACTCTGACTAAAATTTCATCCTCATCGGGCGGAAAAAAATTAGAGATGATTGTAACAGGGAGCAAGCTGCCACTAGTCAAGTTGCCGCTCTTTGATTGTAAGTTACATTACTGTATGGAAGTCTTATGAAGTCAAAATTAATTAGTCATAACAACGTCAATTTGGCATATCATTTTTAACTATATTTACAACATTCTGTCTGGCGATTGAAGAAATTCCAAAATTTGTGTCTGTCATATTATAGCTATCTTCATAATGTAAACAATTGAGTGGTCATAGCAACTGTAATTAGTCACATGAGATGTTGTTCTTTCTAATTTAAGTCAAAAGAATTCATTACAATTTTTTTACTTATTTATTTTAAACTGATTTAAAGTCGTTTCTGCAGTTCTAGTTTTAAGAAGTATGGTTTAGGTGAAAATTATTACAGTTTCATTAAAAGAAAGGTTTTCCAGGAAGTAATGATACTTTTGTTAAAAAAAAAATTGTTGGTTTTTTTAACCGTTTTATGTTGAGCAGAAAGCTGCTTAAATGTTTTTTGACTATTTGGAATCAACTAACGTGTTTATTAAAAAAAATGTTTTGAGCAAGTTATTTTGGGTCGAACCTGCTATACTTCCACTGTAAGAAAAAGTGAAGTTTTTTCCTAAAATATGGTTTTTGTTTTTGTATCTCTAACAGTTCGCTATCTTCTCGCTCAACATCGTGCTTTTAGGCCTATCTGGTAAGAAGTTTTATTTTATATTTTGCAACGTAATCATCTACACATTTTACAACGTTGTACCTTCATGGAGGCATATAGCCCGGAACTTTATTTTGCTCGCCACGGAAATCCCGGTCCTCGGGAGTTGCGACCACTGGCACATCCAAATCGGGGCTCGTGCAATGGTTTTCTATTGGAAAAATCCTTTTTTAAGTCGCTGTAAAATTACAAGCTGTGTAGTATCCTCTAAACTGAGACTTTCATTACACGGGAAATGTCAATTCAAGGGAGATGTCACTCCGCCCCACTGCGTTGAGTTGAAAAACTATGCAACAAAGCTATCTTTGATAGATTAATCCTCCCCTTACATATGATAGGCCGACTGCATGACCAAGCGGTTAGAGCATCCGTCTTGCAGCCGGAAGGTCTAGGGTTCGAATCTCGGCCGGGTCATACCGAAGACTTTAAAAATGGAACCTATTGCCATTGTGCTTGGTGCTCTGCATAAGCAATGGAGTAGGGAAAACAAGCCAGTGAGCTACAACTGGAAATAAGGCCGTGGCCCGTCCGACTTAAACCAGCTGGTTACAAACTGAGCCGTAAAACCTCATCTTACTAACCTTACCCCAGCAAGTCTCGAATACGCATACCTCTTTTTGCGTATTTGCGTACCGCTGGTATTGCGAGCGCATCTAATACAAGCGCGGGGGTAATAACAATTCGCGGGGGGGGGGCGGCAGGTAATATGTGGGTACTTTCTCACCACTCGTTTTAATGCAGACGGCGTTCGTTGTCAGCTGAGTCTCCCGACGTATCACGTTTTCAGTGCCCATCGGCCATTTTGCTAAAGAATCGCCACAACATAATCTTTACACAGTTGGACCTTTCAAAACTCCATTTCTGTTACAGTTTCTTCCATAAAGATTCAACAACATAAATATTACATTTTACAAGTAAATTAGCTGGAAGCAACCCTGCAAAAATAAAGTCATTTTTTAACAAACTTTTGTCAAATAGGCCTATTTTGTAAGTACCCTAGCTACTGGAACATTTGTGAGTATAAAAACTAAGCATTACTATTAGACGCACAATTTACATTATATATGCATCCTTACGCTACTTGAAGGCATTTTCCGGTGGTGTTTCACAAGCGACAAGGGTCTCGTGTATAAGAGAAAAAAATTCCATTTCATGCCCTCCAAACCTCGTAGCAATACTCTTTTCCTATCTCGAGATATCTCATATTAAAGAGTACTTATTTTTGTCAAAAAATACATCCAGTTCTCATGAAGGTCCCACAATGTTATGTAAAGTGGGCACATTGCGTCAGATTCCCGTTGTTTTTCTTTATAATTGAATGTCCTCTTTGTCCTTGAAATTTGATACCTTTGGAATGTTTGAGTATGTTTCGATCTAGATTTAGCACAAATTTACACCATATGTAGGGCATAAGAAACAAAGCTGCTAAATATTCCCTACAGCTGCATCAATATCATAAAGAAATCCAATGGTTTGTCCAATTAATGTGCTGCGATGACATCACATATTTCCCATAATGCACTTCATCTTGAGAAAAAATGCATTTCTTGAAAATTATGATCTTCCAAACGTTATACAAGCTATTCAGATGCTTTTTCACCTCCTTAGAGAGAAAATTTTCTGCATTTTTTGAACTCATTGAATTTAAAAATATATGCTCCATACACCTTACGCACATGACCGATGTAACAAGTAGCCGATAATATCGATAACGATACTTTTCTTCCCAATAACTGTCGATACCGATAATTGAGAAATGAGTGCACTGTACAGTAAAAATAGCTATTGAACACTACTGCTAAGTATTTCGTCATTTTCATGTGGTAAAACGTTGGTTCTAGCAGACAGATATACTAAAATAATGTAACATTTCCATGAATTATGGAATCAGAGAAAAAGGTAACGTAGTATCGGCTTTTAAGTTAAATTTTACCGATTCTAATAAACTCCGATACTAATAAACTGATAAAGGACTAAAACAGGGAAAATCGACCGATATCGATATTGAACACAGATAATCGGCCCAACACTATACAGTTGAAGGACCCACGTGTACACACTTTCGTAATCCAACAGTTCAGCATTTCCTCTAAGATGTCGGTTATCAAGTAGGTGATTACGTCAATGCATAATGATATGAATATTCAAATTTCTTTCCTGTTCCCTTTTCCCCCAAAGGCGTTGTTTCATTGGACTGCGGGACTTACATAGATGCAGGAACATCATCATGTTACAGCCTATCGGATTCTAAAGGTTCCGCGGCTGCAAATCTTTGTGATGAGATGTGGGGTACCATCATCGGCCACTCACTCTCGATCAATATTTATGCCGATATCATCGCCCAGAGTGGTATAAATACTATGTAAGTAACCACCTTATGCGCATGACTTCATTTTTAGAGGGCAGGAATTGAAGCACACTGTGCGTTCGACATAGACTTCGAACGCATGTATATAGTAGACTTCGAGCGTATAGCCTACTACTTGTACTCAAATAAGCTGCCTGCATTTGCCAGGTGTAAGTTTCAGTGATACGCGCTAACCGCTATCTATCGGGGTACACTTTCTGTTCTGTGACGTCGTACACATAAGGGCTACACGTTGTTCTTCAGTAATTGTAACTAGACATAGAGCCGTCAAAAGTTTCTGTTGAAAGGTGTTTGGCCAATTGTATACATAATGGCGTTGTAAGCATCATTGGCGCCAACTGTCGTACGCAGTAGGGGGGAGCGAAGCCCCAGAATTTTTCAGGGCAAACTTTTATCACATCGATCTGTGGGAATGCCAGAGATTTTAAAATGTATATTGTTTAGATGCAAATTGTTAGGCACTGAAAGTACCATTGCCGACAATGTGGGACAGGCGTGCAGCGAAGGAAATTTTTCTCATTTGTTTTCTATAAAGTATATTGCTAAAAGCGTATTTATGCGATTTTTTGACTCTGTTTGTGCGCAACTATCTAGTGAGTAACAGTTTTCCCACATTTACTTCCTGTTAATCAATTCGGATTGAAACATTTGTGCAAAACCTCAGGAAACCCCCATCACCAGCCATCCCCTCCACCCTCAAACTCTCTGCATCATCCATCTTATCCAGCTGTTAATCAGACCGAGTAAATTGAAGATAGTTAAAAACGTCAATTTGCGATCTTTGTTGTCCAGCTGTTTAGTGTCCAATATCCAATGTCACTTAAAGAAGCTTAAATGCATCATTATGGTGCCCACAATTTCTTGAATACCCCAAAGCTTCTGGGCTTTCACTCTCTGGACCCTGCCAGGCTATTCCCTGGACCCCACGTCGTTGGAAGGAGACGGGTCTTTGGCCGCCGTTTCGGTATTCAACTTTAATTCGCCTGATGTTTCCCACCGAAAAATTCCTGTGTACGGTTATGGCGGCGCTCGAGATGAAGGTATAAGGGACCTGATCGTCACACTTTCGTGGGAGGTGTACCGACAAGTCCACAGTTTCTGGGGAGGATATCAGATAAAGTAAAATGTACAAATGGGTTTTTAACTATCTGATTCAAAGCTGCATTGCTCAGCAATATGATAATAGCTGCGATAAATCCAATGGTACTCATTGAATATGTTGTCTCCAAAAAGAACGATATCTTGCCTTTTACTTTAAGCGCTCAATTGCCAAAATTTTAAAACAACAGAAAATGGAAAGAGAGGACTTCAGTATAATAAACACAATTTAGCGTCCCTATGCACCTTTGCGCCAGGGAGAAATGCCTCTTAAAATTTACCCCGCCACTATGGTGAAGTCTTACAACAATCCAGTTATTAGAATTCCTTATGAAATGTTTTCAGTACAAATATGTTGGAGCAATATGAAAATACACAAGAGTAAACTTATGGATCTATTAAAAGAAGTTTGCAGTGAAAGGGAAAATTATGGCTGGAATTTTAAAGTAGTTGTAAGTAAATTTGTTCACCGTAACTCTGCCTAATCTACCCCTTAAGTTACGTTCTCATTTACAGGCAACGGCGATATCAACGGCTATTCACGAATGACGGCCAAAATGTTTGCCGCATACGGTAAAAAATACCGAATGCGGCTCATTTTTTTTTTAAATTTAACCAGCTTACAAATTTATTTCATGGCGTGAAAAGTGTAAAGTGAACATCGCGTAGGTTGTGCCAAAAGATAATAATGAGTTCATAAACAAACGTCACATGACGTTTAACGAGATTCGATAAGTTTTTGAGGTAGTTCCGTTTTCCAACTGCGTCATCCGGAAAATTTCAGCCCAACATTAGAAACCCTACGACCAACTATCATTTGCTTCCGAATTGTCTAACGCAGTAGGAGCTTGCGAAGTAAAATAGGCCTACATTTCTTCTCAGTGCTTATCTTAGTTCCAGTTCTTTCTAATGTCCTAGCATTCTCTCGTAGGCTTGTAGCATACGCTGCTCTCTGGGAAAGATCGTCACAGACTGGCCTTTCCCATAGGAGAGTTTAATCATTGCTAAATGCACCTAAGGAATTATGGGAACTGAGAGTATAAACAATATAGAAGTGACGTCACGTTTTTGTTTATTCTCCCAGTTCCCATAATTCCTTCCGTCAATTTAGCAATGATTAAAGTCTGCTATTGTGGTGTAACGTCGAAACTGAATGGTTGCAGCCCGCTAGGCTAATTTGATGGTACCGTGCGACGGCCTTCAAATGCTAGTATCACAATGAAAAGAACCATGCACGAGGGTAGAGACGGCTCAGGGAAGGGGCGAATCCAAGATGTCACAAGGGGGCTAACTCTGGGAGGGCAGAGTTCTCCCCACGAGGGTCAAATGTACAAAACCTCCATGGGGGTTCTATCGGGTAAAGCTTGAAATTTAGATATGAAATGGTATTTCCTGGCATCTGACAATCAAAATAAGCATACATAAACATTTTAATACAGCTTTGGGACAGGGTAAAAAAAAAGGTGGTAAAGCGGTAAAGCCCCCTCTGGATCCTCCCCATTTCTGCTACGGGAAAGTCAATGCTGTTTCTACGTAAAGTGTCTTTGTGATTAATGAAACTGAGTCTAACACCTGTGCTAGTTTTTCCAATACATGTGAGGTGGAGACAGATCAGGGACGGTTGGAGGATTTCACAAAAGGCGGCTAACTCCATGACCACAAAGTTGGCATCTAGAAGCGTCAAATGTACAAAGCTTAGATGGGGGAGGGTTGTAGGGAAAAAACATGAAAATCTTACGTGATATTTCCTGGCATCTGGAAATCAAAATAAGTATATATGTTGTACAGTAGCTTTGGGTATGTCTTAAAAATAAAGTGGTACCGAAAAAGGGGGAGGGTTTGCCTGGGGCCGGAAAATCCCTCTGAATCGACGTCTGTAAGTTGCAATTGAACACGTTAACATCATATTTCCGGTGGAAGATGACTTTTCCAGGCTTCAAAATCGCACCTGTGGCATTGTGAATTATGATGGGTTCAGTTACTTGTTTGCTAACATACAAAACATCTGAGTACATTACACTTGCTACTACCTGAGGGGCCCAGGGAAGTACCAACCAATACCGACTTAATAGCCTGTGTTTAGGCTATTCCAGTCTCAAAGTTGATCAGCCTGTGGCTGGATTTTGTCATTTATATAATATTTAATAACGTAATCTTCACTTTTTCCTAATGTCTCCTGTGTATGACTTATAATTTATATGATGATTATCTATCTAGGACTGAAGATAAATTTTGGATATCTCGTGAAGGCTTATCATTCCCCTCCTGTTACATATTCAACGCAGACACAGGTCTCAGAGAGGTCACCTCGTCATACAGCAGCGATTACTATCATATCTGTGAATTTCCGCCAGGTTTGACTTACATATTATATATACCTTCTTGAGATTGTTTGTCCCCATAGTTGTCCACACTCTTTATTCGTAAGGGTTCTGCCTAAATGATATTGACCTTAGGGCAACTTGCTGTTATCTGGTTACTAGCAATCGTTACTCAGCACGATATTAATTTCGAATGCCCAAAACTATGTTAAAAATACTGACAAAAAAGACTTATTCATGTTTGCAATTTTTCTGGCACCAGCGGACCGCAGGTCACCGGTTGTGGCCCATCTTCTTCTTCTTCTCCTTCTCCTTCTCCTTCTTCTTCTCCTCCTTCTCCTTCTCCTTCTCCTTCTCCTTCTCCTTCTCTTCCTCCTCCTCCTCCCCTCCTCTTCCTCCTCCTCCTCCTTCTTCTTCTTCTTGAGTATGTAATCAAAGGTAAGAACAGGGCTTATAAAAATTCTTATGCAAACTGTCTGCGCCCCTTTGACGCCGAATTTCTTAACATGTAATTAGTTCAAATATTTGCCAAGTATAGCACAATGTGTAAACAAGCCACCTGATATAAACAATTCAAATTTCTCCAAGGAGAGCAGTTTCATTCCCCACTTGGAAACCATACCATTCCCTTATACCCGACAAAAATAAGAACTCTTCACTAAAATGTGAAAATTTTTCAACGTATATACAGTTTGAAACTTTGCCAAAATAACACTATTTTGCATAAAAGCTACCTCAAACGAACAAAATTTTCTCAAAGTAAGCCAGACACTCCTCCCCTAAGACACCCCTCCCTTTAAACTGCTCCCCCAGTACGGCACATCCGAACTATTTGACAAATGTAGGCTCCACACCTTAAACAGTGTATCGCACATGCGCACCTGGGGTGGGATTACTGCATCATCTTTTGTTGTTCCTCCAATCATCAACAGTTTACAAATTGGTATGAAGGCAGATGGATGCTCCAGTGACAGAAGGTTCACTGGGAAGGGGGTGCGCAGAACCCCTGATTACTCGTACTGTTAAAGTGCGGTTAAAGATTTGGAAAGTTAAAACGAGATCGTTCATCATGTCCCCTAGCCGTCACTAGTATACTACAAATCTGCCTCAAACGGCCATACATAGCCCATGAATTATCTTTATATAAATTTTCTTTGACGTCACTGTAAGAAGAACCATGTGGTGATACTCGTCAATCGGATATACTCTTACATTAAAGAACTGTTTTGATTTTTGCTTTTGCAGGTTTCTCCTTTCCACCAGGCACAGGTAATTGTTTATATACCCCCAATTAATTATCTAAATGTATCATAGCTTTCATATCCATTTCAATGAACATCAAATTTAGCATGTAAGGGCAAGTGTATACGCACCTATATTTTCTCACGACAGAGGATTTTATCAGGACATGACCTTAAAGGGCCCGGCAATTCTCATCATCTCACAGTTTCAATTCTCCTAACTAAGCAACTTGTAGCTCCTCCTATAACTGTGAAAAGTTCCTACTTGTGTGCAGACACAAGCCTATTTTATTGCCTAAGGCCATGCATGTGATGCTGAGCTTACAAGGATAAAATGTGTTATCCCAACACTCTATCTGTATTGTTTAAAATGTGAGCTACTCTGCATCTTTTAAATTTTCAAACTTTGATGTCAATCAAAGAGCAGCCACCAACCGAGAATTTTGGTACCCCAACACTAAAAATATACTTTTGGTTAGTGAGCAAGATGAGATTTTAGGGCTCACTTTGTAGCCAATTGGTTTAAGTAGGGCCGGCCACGACCTTTTTTCCAGTTGTGGCTCACTGGCTTATTTTCCCTACTCCATTACTTATGGTGAGCACCAAGCACAATGGCGGTAGGCTCCATTTTTAAAGTCTTTGGTATGACCCGGCCAAGATTCGAATATACCTTTGTGTGACGAGTGTTTGTTTTTAAAACATAATAGGTTTTTTATCTGTACGAGGAGGAGCTTTATACAGTTATGGGAGGGACAACAAATTGCATAGTTGGGAGAACTGGAACTGTCTTGGATGACGACAATTGCCTTTTAAGCATTCGCCAAAGAAGAAAAAAGAACAAATAAATAAACAGCCTTGTGGTTTAGAAATAATGATAGTACAATAACTTTTTTCCTTTTCAGAAAATTGTGAGACTGGATTTGTTGAGAACTCAGGATATTGTTATACGCTTGCCTCGACTGCATGGTATGGGATACAAACAATGGATACCATATGCTACGGTAAACACACAGGAGGTTACGCAGCTCCTCAGGGGGACACCAATACTCTTTCATTAGTCATCGATGGGTTGGGACTAGGGTAAGTTATAATAACTACTGCATTGTAAAAATATAGTGCAGTGTAATTATCAGTACCAAGTTAAAAAAAACTAATCAATCGCATTTTGCTGATGACCAACAGAGGTGCCGGGCACAAGGGGGGGGGGGATTTTTCAAATTTCTGAAATTGTTTTAAACGAGCCCAAACGGCGTTTAAAGGAGAAATTTCTGTAGGGGTATGGTGCAGTGTGTTTTCGACTGCTTGATAGATCTTCAATTTTAGCTCATTTTCCATCATGGATAGTTCTCAAAATATCAAAATTCTTCACATATCCTTAAGCTATGCTTGTTATCAATAAACGTATTTACATTTTCGTCGGTAACACATTTAAAACTAAGAAATTTTCATGTGTACAGGTGTGATTACGGAGGAGCACAACATTGCAACATGCAAAGCAGGGAATTTCTTTTTGCATTCCCTTTCTTTTGAGAAGACAAGTTTAATGAAAATTGAAAGCTGTAAAGGATGATTACACCGCAGACTAGCCTTGTATTTGGCCAGCACATATTTAGGAAACTGAAAGTGTCTAGGTGGATATGATTTATATAGCAAAGTTCCGCTTGGTGCGCTTTTGTCTTGGTTTGCACTGCAAATGACCATTGCTATGGAAATAATGCACTCATGTATCCTGGCCAAACACTTTCCGAAAATTGGTGGGTTAAAACATTACGCGAGAGTTTCCACTTTGTAATTGCTAGCCTCATGGTACCAGCTTAGGAGGGGTTCCATGCCACATTCAAAATGTCACTAAATGATAGGAATTGTCAAGCATGTTATCTGTTCAAAGGCGTGACAATATGATAGCACCTTTTGCATCTGTGCCACCTTGTATAAACTAAAGATTTATTCCCCCTCTCCACTTAGACAACACACATTTCCCTTACACCCAACTGAAATGAGAACAATTTAAAAGGTCATGAGAGATGCTAAAAATGTAATCAGTTCAAAACTTTGCCAAAGATAACAAGTCATGATTGGAATATTTATCATTTGAAACATACTTACTAAGCACCCGACCTAGGTAACCCACTTGCTGCTTTCTGGGATATCTACGTCATGAGGACATTATTTAAATTTAACTATTTACAACAACAATGAAGCTGCATCCACGCGCGACTTTTCTGCAGCGGAAAATTTGACGGACCTCTTCTCCTTAACATGATTGGTTCACCTATTACACAGTACACCTAATTTACTTTGTATGAATGGGAGGACGTAACTTCCGCCCCCTGTACCAGAAAGTTGCTATTAGATATCGTTACGCTTCGTTCACCTATTTAGCCCATCGTTCGTCTTCTTGTGTACGAGTAACTACACTGCACAAAGCGCACACACAGGGCCTTTGATCGGTGAAGTATTTAGCACTTAGAGCAGCCTGGGCGTCTTGAAAGTCACATACATGTGATGGGGTCATTGCGCCACCAGATCAGCCTGTTCCATGCAGTATGCAGATAGCTTTTGATAAGAACGTGAATTACTTTAAAGGGAAATATTGCGTTTGTTTCACAGAAATTTTTCATATTTTTTAAACCAATATTAATAGATACAGAATGATAGACAATTCAAAATAATTCAGTGTGGTACACTCTAAAAACTGTTGGGTAAACTTTTACCCAGGTTGGTTACGTATGCCTCCTGCTAAACTGTTGGGTAAACAAATTACCCAAGTTGGTTACAAAAGTAGTGACTTTTAACCCAACGAGGGTACTTTTTTAACCAACTTGGCTAGTTTTATACCCAACAATTTAGCAGGGGCATACGTGCCCAACTGTTTTCAGAGTGTAGCTTTTTTTTCAAGAAATAGGCTCTCAGAGGAAAATATTCGGTTATTTGTTGCACAAAAGTAAGTTGTTCACCCAAACTTTCAAAAATTAAAATGATGCAACATCAGTTACTCTTGTAATGCATAATATTTTGAGGAGATGAAGCTATTGCTGGAGTTTATTGGTGAGACTAACAGTTTAATAACGATTTAAGGTATTTTCTTTGTATGCCATGTGGGTATATTTTAAACGCAGTATTTTCCCTTAAGAAAAGCATTTGATGAGTCTATCGACTCCTTGAATTTGTCTATGTAAATACCGTAGTGGCCTTGCATGCTAAATAAAATGATACTATTTTCTCATTTAGTGATAATAAGTACTACGTGAGTCGTACAGGTGCATCCAGTGGCAACTGCAACGTATTTTCTCGGGATACTATGATGGTTACGACGGAACAGTGTGACGCCGGTGCCTACAAGGTTCTGTGCCTATACGAGCCCATTGCCCCTCGTAAGTAAAATAATCGTTATTTTGTTATTTAGCGTAGGCCTCTATGAAGGAAACTACATAGTGAGACTAACACGCAGATGTGTCGCTGGATAAAGCAGGTTAATACTGAAGCTATAGTTGTAGACTTTCAAGTTGTGTCACATACTTAAAGTAATTCGTATCCACATCTTTGCCACTGGTTAAGTAGGACCTATCAAACTGCAATATATCGTTGCCACTGGTTAAGTAGGGCCTATCAAACTGCGATATATCGTTGTCACTGGTTAAGAAGGGCCTTTCAAACTGCGATATATCGTTGCCACTGGTTGGATGCAAACTATCATGCAACTATGTCGTTGCCACTGGTTGGATGCAGACTATCTCGCTGCTATGTCGCTGCCACTGGTTGGATGCAGACTATCTCACTGCTATTTTGTTGCCACTGGTCACATGCAGACTATCATGCAACTATGTCGTTGCCACTGGTTGGATGCAGACTATCATGCAACTATGTCGTTGCCACTGGTTGGATGCAGACTGTCTAACTGCTATTTTGTTGCCACTGGTTGGATGCAGACTATGTCGTTGCCACTGGTTGGATGCAGACTGTCTCACTGCTATGTCGCTGCCACTGGTTGGATGCAGACAATCTGACTGCTATGTCGCTGCCACTGGTTGGATGCAGACTATCTGACTGCTATGT
>WURT03360691.1:11544-23785 GCA_009936505.3 Holothuria glaberrima | reverse complement strand
AGAGCCACATTAGGGCAAATCTGTAATGTATATCTTTGTTTTTTTTTGGACCATTTTTTCATTTTAGGAAATGAAATGAAAAAAGTTGTGCATCCTGTCTAAAAATTTACAGCCTGCAGAATAAATACTTAACACAGAAACTTGACAGTACCTGTGGTATCAAACAAATTATTGAGACAGATTTTAAAAAACTACATAGCATATACATAATTTGTTGTGGCTCTGTGATATCATAACAGACTTGCTACAAGTCATCATTTTTTGTAAATGGTGGCACCCTGTCATTGCAATAAACAGTTATATCTCTAGAATGGAACAAGCTATAATAAAGCTGTTTCCTGCTCCTTTTTTGTAATTTGTTGCTTTATAATATGTACCTACTCAGAAAGCATTATTTCTTTGGCCTTTAAATATATAAACAAAAGTATGACAGGCCTGAGAGCTTGTTGTGCTGATATATTCAGAATTTATCACAGAAGATGTGATATCTTTTAGGAGGAGGTAGGTATAATTGCCTCTCGCTCCCTCTTCAGATATCTTTTCTTAACCTCTCATTTCAGTCCTGAATTTATTATAATCATTGTTTTCTGATACATTCTTTGTTTCTTCTAAGAGGATATTATGTTGGAAATAAATATATCAAAGTGTGATTATATTTCAAAAGATTTTTGTGTCATTTATTTCTGTAGGACAATCTTGAATAAAATGTGAAAAATTTTGATATTACATGCAGATTCAGAATTAGACTTTTCTTGAAATAGTATCCTCATGTATGAACATTTCAGTATAGCTTTTTGGTTTATTTTAAATAGCGGTCATTTCTTTTGTAATCACTTTCAAAAGTGTAAAATGTATGTTGATGGGAGGGTGGGGGGGGGGGGTCAAATACTGTACCTATGTACACTTTTTCAAAGTGTAATGTATGACAGTAATTTTTAGTTTTGCAAAGAGGTCTTCACTTTTCCCATTTTCTTCAAAGTACGCTGAGGGGTGGGGAGGATGTTGTAGAATATATGATAAATGACAAAGATATTTTGTGGAAAAAAAAATATTTTTCACATTGTTCAAAGTACTCCCAGGGGAAGGGTTCAAAGAAAGAACACATTTTATACTCTTGTGAAAGTGGTTAACATAAAGGATAAATCCTTAGACAATGTGACTCTCAGAATTTATTTCGGCCCTAAGAAAGTCTTAAATATTAATTCTCATCAAATATATGTGGTATGTTCATTTCACCATAGATATGTTTAGAAGAATTTCCATGCAAACTTTGTGCTGGTTTCTTCAAAGTTTTATCAAAGCATGTGTTTAAAATTCAGGAGTGTGTGAAACATGTTTGCATATCAGTCATTGAGGGGTTTGAGCTAGCTTTTTGCTTAAATTGTCACAAATTCTAAAATACTACTTGGATGATGCATTATTGGATACAATAGGTAGTGACAGAAACTCAAATTGGCCCCTTTTCTCCCACAATGCAATGCACAGCTCAACCATTAGGATAGGTATTAAATGTTGCTGGTTCTGTGTGGTAGTCTGTTCTCAGATTGCCTAGAGATTTAAGAAGAATAACGTTATGTTTAAGTCTTTGTGTTTTTTGGAAAAATGAATGTGATAGTTTCATTTTAAGAATGACATTTGTCTCTCTATCAAGGTATCAATTGTCATATATTGATTGTTAATCCTCAAGTCTTGCCCTCATTTTATGGTGGACTCATTTGGCAAAGATTCATGTATGAACTTTCTGTAACAAAGAAGGATCTAGTTCCAACAGAGAAGGGAAATCAGTGGATGAGGTAATTTGCAGTCACTGATTCTTTGAAAAATGTTATTGTAGCCTTGCTGATTTTTGGGGAGGAATTTGTTGTGAAGTACCCGTGTACTCTTATACATTACAGAATATTTCCCCCAAAGTTTGGACTTCAAATTTTTATACTTGCTGAATCTGAAAGTGAAGTAACATGTTCAATACTGTATGCATGATCACTTTCTTGTGCTGAAAGGTGGGCAAATATCTGACAGAGAAATGGGGTTGGGTCTAATGTGCATGGGGTGGTTATTTCAAAGGATTTTGTCACGTGTCTTTGTGGATTAACGGGTGCAGTTTGCATTGTTAAGTTTTTTGTGCTGGTCGGGGACCTTTTCCCTACCCATCCTCAACCCGGTTTGATTTTTTCAAGGCTGACCATACTTACAATGTTTGCAAGTGTACTGATGTTTTGGAATGTAGCCATATTTTTGACATGGGTTCCCCCTTCCTCCCCCTCCCACCGACTTCTCATCAAAAAGTCATGGAATAGCCTCTGTGATACTTTTGTGAATTTCTCTTTTTCGAGGGATATCCATTACCAGGTCATGTTGGCACGAGTCGTTTTTGATATGGGTTCCCCCTACCCCACCTCCACTTCCCGTCAGGTATAGCCTCTTTGGTATCACAGAACTAATTACCATAAGATTATGGTTAATTTTGTGAGTTACTCTTTTTCAAGGGACTTGGATATCCATTACCAGATTATGTTGGCACAATTTCCCACCACTCTCTACATTTACGGCATCCTTACCACGGAATTACTCCCTCCGAGATAGTTCTTCCATGGCGTAACTGTCAGGTAAAGCTTATAAAATTGTCAGATTTGTATATTTAGGAAGACCCTTTGAGATTTCACAGTTACCTTGAAATCCACTGCTTCACAGAATAACCAGATTACCTCACTTAAGTGGCTATATATAGGTGCATGTAAGGATTGATTGTTATTCCAAATAAAAGTAACTGCTCTATTTTTGTCATTTAACCTGTATTTATATTGAATTTATTGTATTAAATTACCTTGTGAGTGGGATTATAGAAGCTTATGTACTATGGAATAATTTTATCTTGAAAATTATCAGGAGAGGAGCAGTGACTTCTAAAATGCTGCCAACTATTTGTTACTTATAATGAACGTACTTCCAGTGAGTCCAGCAGCTCTAACGTGTTAATTGAGCTGCATGACATTTTTCATACTGAGTGTTTACTGTTTGCAGAAGGGGTGCCCCCTCTTCCCATGTCAGAATGTCTCTCTACGGCCCGTCCGTACAACTCTTCCATATGGCCACGATTTCATTTTAAAGTTCACTGTCTCTTTTCCATTGGATCATGTATAGATACCATGAACTGTATGTTCTGCAACAAAGCCCTGACCAGTAGGTCTGCCATAGCATAACCCATTAACGATAATCTTTAGTGTGGGATATCTTTTCACTTGAGTTGCATTGCAAAGTGACACACATTTGAAACATGGAGAAATGAGAATATGTCAGTGCCCCTTCAAAGCATTTGTTTGCCGTGCTCCTTTGACTATGCTTGTAAATATACTGTCAACGCAGTTAAATATATTGCCGCTGCATATTTCATCTTACAAAGCCAAATTAGCCAGTACTTCTTCCAAGAGGCCCAAAATAGAACTTTCTATACCAGTGAGATTGTATAGTTAGACCACATTCTTGCTATAGATGTTCTCATAATCATGTAGTAGAAGGTCTGCTGCGCAGTCAAGCCGATAGCAGGCCTTGCAAACCCTACTCCGCAGAGCGGACTCTGTTTGCTCAGCTCCCCGGCTTCCCACACCACGATGATATGACTGAACAAGGAATATGCCGTATTGCCTGCTACGTATGCGATGCAAACCCAGGCTCTTTTTACTCTGACGAACTTCGAAGAACTTAAAATGGAGAAAATGTTTCAAAAAAGTAACAATTGTAGGCTACAGTAATAACTCTCAGTTATCACGTGACTTCCCATTGTTTCTCGAGTGACATTTTCATCCACGTAGAGTTGATCCGTCTTCCGGTAGTGTGAAGTTTCAGTCTATTTCACTTTATCAGTTTATAAAACAGATATTACTATAATCATTTGTCTAAAAGTGAATTTTTCCCTTTACATTTCGAGAGTGTCAAACCAGACAACTAGATTCTTGTCACATTTACTACCGTACATTTCACAAATTTTTATTGACCATATATAATCTGTGAATCTGAGAGAATATGAACAAATTCTTTTTAAGTGGTTTGCAAAGTATGGTTCATGAACACAAAGAAATTGTTCTTGCACACATTATAAATGTACTAACAGGCATGCAGTGTGAAACTCTAACGCTATAATCACTAAGGGATGTAATCCTGTATCTCTTCTGATTGCTTACAAATATTTCTGGTAACTTGTTTAGCCGAGCGGTTTATGATGTTGCCGTTACTTTTTGGGAAGTTGAAAATAAAAGTTTCGTTTGTAAAAGTAAAAAAAATTTTTTTTTTGATATGTACAGAATGACATTGGCATTAAAAATGGGGCTTTCTATAACTTAAAGGTCATAAATTCCATTGTTTGATCTACAGTGTTCTGACAGGTGAATGGAACATATGAATATATGATATAATCTTTAATCTCGAAGTGTGTAAGCTATGCAAAACACTCATGTATGCGTATTTATAGCATGCCTGTGACCGTCACAGGTTGATGAAATGGGAGAAAAGCTTGATTGAAAGTCATATGACAAACTTAACAACCAAGGAAATTACAATACAATTCAAAACAAGTTAAAGTCCGTTTCTGTCC
Organism: Holothuria glaberrima; assembly: GCA_009936505.3. Taxonomy (NCBI): domain Eukaryota; kingdom Metazoa; phylum Echinodermata; class Holothuroidea; order Aspidochirotida; family Holothuriidae; genus Holothuria; species Holothuria glaberrima. Next base: position 19,197 of record WURT03360691.1, on the reverse strand, counting down.
TCGTTTCTCGGAGTTTCAGTTGGAATCTCACCAGTTATGACTGTGACCTTAAGCTACTTGAGCACTACGCCTGCGTACACACACATATATATATATATATATATATATATATATATATATATGTATAGCGGCAGCTGGCATATCTTCGATCAGTTATCATCTATTTTCAGCAAATGAAATCGACGAGCCTGTAGTTACCGGTACTTTGTTATATTATAAATCTATATTGCTGAAGAAATGGCAATTTTTTTTAGCTTTTTATCCACCAAGCTAGTACCTAATCCATTTAAAAATAATGTAAAGCTGCATTCTTGTGTCCACAACCTTGTGAATATCTTGGACCTTTCGCAAGCTTGGCTTCCAAGCCATTTTTTGCCCTTATCCCGTAACAGCACCTTGTTACCCATGCCAATAGAATGAGCCTCTGGCACTATCACGACGTTCATAACCACCGTGTCTTAGACTGTTCATCAGTTCATAGATTAGAAATGTTTGACTTCATATGCTTTCAAATTTCCCCCACATAATCTGACAATAGTCATGAGTGTGACGTCGGTGTTGGGTATGGGTTTGCGTTATCACTTGTCACCCTCGCGACTCATCCTACGTCACGAAAGTATGAGACATGTGATCAGAGACAGGAATTAACACATTTTAAGGACGATAAAATCAATGGGCAGCATCGGCATATGAACCTGTTCGAGACTGGGGGAAGAAGCTTACTTCGGATCGCCGTCCTGAGAGAGAGGAGTGACCCCTCCCCTTTGAAAATTTTTGGGGATATTTGAATTCCCTTAGATGCAATTTGGTGCATCATTTTGGACAAATTTTAAGGTAAATTACTCAAAATTTTGGACATTTCTTACAGAAGAGACAAATAAGGGATTTTGTCCTTGGATCTAACCCCCAGCCCCCAAGTCACTTTCGATTCCAATTTACTCCACACTGACCACGGGCTTTCATCGAGTAACTGCTTTCAATGACCAGATTTGTCCGAGTGTCGTCGCGTGACTCGCCACCCTCTTGAGTTTACAAGTATCAGTGTCAGTTAGGGCAGTTTTTATTGTCAAATCATTTGTTCTTGAACAGACAAATAACCCCAAAGAAGTCGCAGAGAACTTGTTGACTAAAAACTGTGTGAAGTATGTTCATCAAGTCGCACCACCTTTGACCGACATACAACAAGAGATGCTTGTAGACCTAATAAACCCATCGACCCAAGGATCACTTTGTATTAAACCGAAACCTTAAAAATCACCACCCGTATCGTTTTAATCTATTATGTACACACTTAATAGGGGCTTGATGTGTCGTGATTTCTCATTGTCCAAATGTTTACAAAGAAATTAAACGGCCCCTTGGAAGCCGGGAGGTCATCGTGTACATCCTCAGATTCTTTTAAAGTTTCGTCTATAGTGTGTGGCTTCAGAAGAATAGACCACCCACTTAAGATTACAATTTGCCGACATGTTTTCTTTATCGCTGGATAATATATAAATTTAGTCACTCAGTCATAATGCTCATCAAGCAATCTCTCTCAGTTGATTAAAATCAAACCTTTAATACATTTGCCTTGAGTAGTGACTTATATGGACAAAACAACCTAAATATGTCAGTCTCTCAGTTGATTAAAATCAAACCTTTAACACATTTGCTTCGATTAGTGACTTATATGGACAAAACAAGCTAAATATGCCAAAGTTTACGGGTGTCAATGGACGGTCATAGTCTTCGACAACTGCCGTATACTCTCAGGCAGACAGCCTCGCAGTCTCAGTTGAAGCCAAACCCTTTCATCGATTCCGAGTAGATTAAGTGCCCTAGCCAGAGGAAAAGTCCTGTAGTATATTGCTGTGACCCTTCCCCTACGCCATTTGGTTAGTCACTTGCCAAGGGCTACAATGAGGAATATTGGTCTTCGTCAATGCCAACGTCCTACCTACCCCCTCCCCTCCCCGCCTACGTATGTCTCAGTTCGCTTTGTCGGAATTCCTGACGACGGGCGGCTGAAGAGATCCATTCGATTCCGAGACAAGTAGTAACCTATTCACTCTTAAAAATTCGTACTTGCACACTGCAAGAGATACAAGGAACTATATGTGGCACTAAGTGTCATCTTTAGTTTTACGACCCTCGTTCCGAATGGAATGGCCCATAACCTAATTTCTTTTCAAGCCATTCATCACAGCTGCTTTTACATTTGCAAATCAACAATTTGCCTTTTAATTAATCAACATGACTGCCTCCGTGCATAAAAATTTCCCCCACTCCTAAAGATTTGTAGCGTCATAATTTAGATGTTCTCTCAAAAAGTCAGTTTCATTATCATTCCCTCTATAACCAATGATGTATACAGCCCAAAGCCATTAACTATTTCAGCTACATATTTAGGACAAGCTATACAATAACGACAATCTTATTTTTAATGGATAACCGTATATCTGATCGTTTATTTGCAGATTGAAGCTTTACTGAGAATTCATCAACGAACACTTCGGGTCTTTGTTGAAACAATGAACCTTGAAACTAATTTGAATACATATTTCACACTCGAGGGATGCTGGTTACAAATTCCCCTCTGTCGACAGTTAAATTGAAATTCATTTGCCGTCTTCCCCTTGCGGTGAACGAGATCTTTCAAAGCATATTCCAATAACAGATGTCGTGGGGATTGTTATGGTACGTAGTCTGTCAGATGAGCGCGAGACTATTCTCAGAATGCGGAATATAAATAAACGCAGCATTAAAATTAGATAGAGTGTCTAGTTATGTTACATTCTGTGCCTCAGCACTCTCATGCATACGAAGCAGATCACCTATGAAGAACTTAGGCCTAAGCCTCTATTATGTTATTTCGCTGCAGAGTCCCATGAGTCCTTGAAGGTATGAGTTGCTTTGACTTTTCCCCCGTCCCTAGGGACGGTGTGGGTGAGGGGAAGAAGATGGATGTTCCAGGGACCAGAAGAGTTTGTAGGTTCGCCATTATATAAATCCAGATCCGTAGATTATTTCTTCAGCAAAAGGAAGATGAAAAACTCCTCCTGGATTACACGCGCTGTAGCTAATACTCAGAAACAGATAACAAGTACCCAGTGACTTGACATTTCCTCATTTTGAAGTCAATACGTCGTGTACCTAACGGTAAATGGTTTCTGTTAACGCATTTAGTCTCGAAACTAAGGACATGTGTACGATACCTTCAGTCAAATTATCATGAAACCATTTATTTTCAGTTGAAGCCGTTTATCACAGTTTCATACTCTGTAAACTGAACTAGTAAACCTATCATTCCATTTTCAATATCATTTTGTGTTCACCTAAAGTTTACCTGTATTGTCGCCCTTCTTCCCATCATATAGTCTCAAGGAAAATATGGTACCGGGTAGAATGAATAGATTGACTATGTATAGCCTAGGCATAAACAACAGTCATATGAGTCGCACTGTATCTTTGACATGACGTAAATGTTTATAACAATTAGCTTCATTGAAAACATTGTTGCTCGACATGACAGTTATAAATTTCACTTTTCGTGACGTCACATCTTACATTAGGAATATGAAAGGCGTTTTTCGACCTTCGCTACTTACTTTGTGTATTGTAGGCATAGTTATTGTTTTGTTTAAGCATTATAAAAAATATTATGCTGCAAATAGCTGCATGTGATTGAACTCGGTCAAAGTTGAATCTTCAGATCCCATGTGTAGTGCCAACACTTCTCTCTGTCGGATATATAAGCTATGAGGCCAAGGAGTCCCAGAAAACCCGCGGGGCTCACTTAGAACTTTTCGCCAGAGTATGCGCTCCATTGACAACAGGATTTATCTGACGTAAACAGTGCAGGCTCTTCAAACCTGTATTCTATCGTACACTCAGGACTAACTGATTTTGTTTGTTTTGTGTGTTTACTGGAAACGATCATTAACTAAATGTACCTCTTCCAGTGTTTACTCTCATAGAGCTTTGTGTGCAAACTTCGAGCAAGTTCTCTGCCTGAACCCAAGAAAAAGTCGGTGATGTGTCGGGCTGAGTATCAGTATATTAATGACACCCCGTGGGACAGCACACATCGGCGGCGCGTCCTCACGAGATCGTAGAACATCTTACCTTGTACCGTGGCAAAACTGCCGTCGACGATTCGTCCCTTTTACTAATCGATCGACTCGAGTAGATCGCAAACTTAGTTAGGTTTAAGAACTTGAGATGCGGAGGTGGTTATAATTACATTTCTCCATTAGACGGTGCCAGAACCATCCATGACTTTCGGCTATGCCGAGGTTATGACTTTGACTCCTACAGCAGACGTCTCCATGAGAAAACAGTTTGGTTTTGACGGCGATCGGACGTATATAAATGACGGCCAAGTCTGGCGCTCTTAAAGCCGATTGCATTCTTTTGGCTTAAATGCAAAGCCAAAATCCGAAGGAATTACATGTGATTTTAATGACAAGTATGCATATTCATTTCATGAATAAGGTTATTCGGCGGAAGTAAGTTCGGAGATTGCAAATGTCGACATTTCATTCGTTTCTAATGCAGGATCAGCTTACTTGGTAAACATCTTACTAAGTGAAGATTTCCATTCTCCTCGCGTGTTGCAATCTCGTAAAAACTTCACTATAGTGAGATACGTAATTCAAAGAATTGCCTTTATTCATTCAATTTGTGTTAAAAGGAGGAAAAGGAACTTCAGTTTGCTTATCTCTGAAGGTGTGAAGTGCCATTGATCGCCGGAAAGGTAAATATCTCAGTCTTATCTCCGTAAGTTACCATGAAGTTGACTTTTGGTATCAGATTTTACAATCGTAGGTTGATCGTTTCCAGGTTCACCAAGTTCAGTTAAAAATAATCTCAGCTGGGATACTTGCTCGACAGGTAGATTTGTATTTTATTAAACATGTGGCTGAACGGGATGTTTTAGGATCGCATGGAAGTTTCGCACAGGGTAAGCCTAAAGACAGTAATATAAGCATATTTTGGAGGTTGTTTTGCTCTAGATGAATCTGATCAAGTGCATCTAGTTAGTTAGTTAGTTAGTTAGTCAGATGAGGTTTTACGGCTCAGTTTGTAACCAATTGGTTTAAGTCGGGCCGGCCACGGCCTTTCTTCCAGTTGTGGCTCACTGGCTTGTTTTCCCTACTCCATTGCTTATGCTGAGCACCAAGCACAATGGCAGTAAGTTCCTGATCAAGTGCAAGTCCTACAAAGAGCCAGTTTTGGGTTTTAGACATGGGCTAGCTGTAAAAACTTATCAAGTCTCAGGCCAAGTTATTTTTATGTGTATGACTATGGTTTGAATAGAGAATGGATTTGATCATTAATCCCTCTAAGATTAAGATATATATATATACATATATATACATATATATATATATATACAGAACAGAAACGTAATCTCATTGAAACAGTGTGTGAAAACGTTAGGAGGAAGCCAATTTTCCCCCTAACGTCAGTTCCCTTAACGTTGATTTTTTCAGCAAATATTTCCATTTTATTCCACAATTAGGTATATATATATATTTATGTTTATGTACATAAGTCGTACCGTATGCCTTCTTACCTAATCCATGTTTGTGTCTTTTCAACCTTGTAACAATACTTTTGTTACTGAATTCATCAAATGCATGCAAGACTATTTCCTAATTATTTACTTGTAGTAATTTACTTTCATGTTCGGACACAACGAAAGTTATTGCACGGGGAATAAAACAAGGCATTCATGCAACTAGCAGACTAGAGTTTATTTCCAAGTAAAGTTGTGGCAAATTTTTTATTCCATGTAGTTTGGGTTTGTATTAATTGAGTGAATGTAAGTTAGATCTAGGTATATGATGCAAAAAAAGTGTTGAATGAACTGTCTGGGAATACATACCACGTAACTAGGCTGGGATATCTATTATAAAATTTCGGTTACAAAGGCAATCAAGGAACCGCAGGATCTATTTGTTTTATCTTGTTGGCTCATTAGCTTAAAACACTGACAACATAGTCCTGTACATTTATCTGGCAGTTTGCATGCTAAAGAGCGGGCCAAATTTAAAACTGTGTAAAATGATGTGTTGCTCCCTTCAGGCATGGGCGCAGATCCGTCTTGGATAATGGTGGGGACGCGTTTCTGGTCCCTGATTTTATCTAAGGCTTAAGCGAAAGTGATCTTCACTTACAATAAAAAAATCCATGGTCGGACTTGTAGGTTGTGCACTCACTACCAATATTTAAAATAAAGGTGCTTACTCAAAGTGCCTCTTTGTAAACTCTGCCTATCCGATGTTTACAAGAACAAATGACCTGAAGCAGGGGTACATGTTAATGTACATGGATCAATAGTAAAGTACGTCATTAATGCCATGCTTCTTGACTCTTAGGCTAACTAAGATCATATAGTACCTGTTAGTTCAATCAGTCTAGAACGAGCCACGCATGGAAGACCTATATGACGGAAAGGTGTGAAGGCGAAAATTACTTTTAGATCTGTAACACTTCTGGTCGTTACTCCACCAGAGGCTTGATTGTTTAAAGGGCATAAGCAGTCTCCCCAAACTTATTTTGAAACAACGTCTGATTCTCACAAAGTGCTCCTTATTTTTCTTCCAAGTATCTTTCATGATATTTTAAAACTTATATATTGCATATTCAAGTAAAGCAAGGAGTGACTCCCCGTTGATTTCACAATTCAGTGAAAAAATGTCACATGATGCTCAAGAGCCATTCATGGAATAGGGTAGGTAGACTGCTACACTAATTCAAACTGGGTTGTCAGCAGTTTCCTACTGTACCCTCAAATAACTCCTACTTAAACTTTTTGATCTTACTCCTACTCATACTGCCACTTCTGCCCCTACTCTAAATTTTACTTCTGCGTCAACTGACTGCTACTACAGGACTACTTTACATTCCTACTTTACCCCAAAGAACTTCTTTATATCATATTCCTACTTTACCTTAAAGAAATTCTTTATATCGTATTCCTACTTTACCCCAAAAAACTTCTTTATATCGTATTCCTACTTAACCTCAAAGAACTTCTTTATATCGTATTCCTACTGCGCCTCAAAGAATTCCTTTAACTTTTTAATTCTATTTTCACGTCTACTCCTACATCAACTTCTTCTGCTCCAGCTCCCACTACTACAGCTTTACCTTTACTCGTGTTCCTCCTTTAACTCAAGTAACCTCCACTTTTACTTTTAATTGTATTCCATACTTCTACTCCAACTTTTATTTCAAACTTACTTTAACTCCTACTTCTATCTCTACTTCTACCCCTACGTCTACACTCTAAAATCAAAAGAGTGAAATTCACTCCAAAAAAGAGTATCCAGAATGATCACTCCTAAGAACGAGTGAAATTCACCCTGAGTGGAGTGAAAATTCACTCCAAATAGAGTTATATTTCATTCCATGTGTGTGAAATATCGCTCTATATGGAGTGAATTTCACTCTTTTGATTTAAGCGTGTACAACCTACTTACCCTCCATTTCTCTCCTCCTTTTTCTCTACTTACTCCTACTTTATTCTCTAGTCGTGCTCGTTACCTCTGTTTATACTCTTACCTATGGAACAGGGTTACACAACTTCATTTCATACTCATAAAATTATGAGTATACTCGTACATTTGTGTGTATACTGATAATTATGAGTATACTCATAAA